>CM017440.1:4480487-4649711 GCA_007726485.1 Eragrostis curvula | reverse complement strand
ATTGCCAAGGAAATTTTTTCCTATGAAGAGAAAATTATTTTGTGCAATTCCTTGATTGTTCTTAATTTTTTCGAAGGCGCAGCTTGTAAAAAAACCACGTGGAAATAGATGGCAAAAAAGGATCAAACCCACACCACTAACCAGGGACAAAGGCCTCTCAAACCAGCAGGATTTGGTCAAATGTGTAGCCAAATCCGTCCAATTTCTTCACCTACCCCACAAATCAGTTGTTTGTTGCTTAATCAGGCCCACATGAAAACGAGCCGAACTCAAGCCTGCTGTTAAGCTCGCGAGCTCTCGGTCGCAGCGCGTCGCTGGGCTGAATACTAATTTACATTTCGCGGAGCCCAAAATCCAGGTCCACGTGACCATGCTCAGCAACGCAAAGCCCAACATCCAAGCCCACGTGACCACGCTCCTTATCTCCCTTGCTCACGAATCCTCTGGATAACGCAAACTCTGTTCCACGCACGTCCGCGCGTACGCGTCCTCGCGCATCCGCGCTCGCGCGGGGCCAGCGCATGGGGCCAACGCGGGAAGCCGCGTCGCGTCACGCGTGCTGCAAACGTGGGCAGTGGGCCCGTGCACCGTGGATACGAGCCGTTGGCTTTGGCAGCCTGTAGGGAAGCTTTTATTGTTTTTCCTTGTCTGACGCCTTGTTCTCTCTATGACTCTATCTGTCTACAAGTTTTTCAATCAAACTTTTGTTGTATCTTTAAAAAATAGTTTGAATGTAAGTTTGTTCATAAGGTTGAGAAAAAGTTTGAATAGAAGTTTAAGAAATAGGTTGGCTAGAAGTTTGTTCATAAGTTGTAATAGAACATAAGTCTAACAAAAAGATTGGGTGAAAGTTTGCTCATAAGTTGTAATAAAAGTTTGTTTATTAAGAAAAAAGTTTGAACAAAAATCTAACAAAAAGGTTGGGTAGAAGTTTGTTCAAAACTTTCAGAAAGAGAGAAAACAACAAATGACAGCAGTAGCACCCGCATGCACCATTTGCGGGGGGGCCATGCATGCATGCACATGAGTACTCTGCGTGAGCATGCACCCACATACGTTCTGTACTTCTCTCTCTCCTTTCGATTCTCTCTCCCTGAACCATCGTTCTGTACTTCTCTCTCTCCTTTCGATTCTCTCTCACCCAACGCAATCGGCGTTCAGAAATCTTCCCAAATCCACTGCTACCTGGGTCTTCTTGACAATTGAGTCGCCTCTGCTCCAAATTTGCTGAAGCTGGGGTGATGGGAGTCGTGTTCGTCCTGCCGTATTCTTCCTGGTAGCTAGTGGTGGTGGCTCGCCAACAACAGCGGCCGGCACCAGCGAAGCCAGCGGCGCTCTCTGCTGCCCGCCATGCGCACTCACCACGACGCATGACGCCAAACAACTTAGCCAACGAGAGCCTTGTCTTAACGTGGAGCGCCAGTGATCCGGAAGCTGTGACGCCGATAGAGAAAAAGCTCACCGTTAAGTCCCGATCCTAGAGCCGTGCCTATATGACTAATGCTATCTCTGCAAAATGCTGACGTGTCATTGAATTTATAGCAAGTGCTATTTACATGTGAGCAAGTGTAAGCCTAAATCATACAATCAATCATGTTTCGCCACGTCAGCATTTCGTAGAAATTTTATAAAACTTTTTTGTAGATGTAGCACTGCTCTGCCTATATTACTAGTTGACTCCGACCAAAGACTAGTCAACCACCATGATCAGAGCCTAACGGGACGGATCGGACGGCCGTAAGGACCAGGGGGCGGTCGTTATTTGAAATAGCGACAACATCCCTTTCTCAAAAGGGCCGCAGCCGCAGGTCTCGCCGGAGCAGCGACGCCTTCAGAGCTTGCTCTGGTGGGCTCAAACGTCCAAGGCTCCAGCCCAGGAGATGGAATAGCAGCTCCGGCGTCTGCCCGTCATGGAAGCGAGCAGGCAAAGGCTAGCTAGCCGGCAAGCGCGTCATGGCCAGACCAATATTTTGAATCCCTTTCTTATTTTTTTTCTCTTGCAGGTATCTTAAACAAACGTCACGATTTGTGTGTATTATCTGGTGAACGAACTGATCAGACCACTATTTGTCACGCTTTTCTCAAAGTTGTTTTCTTTAGAAGTGGGTGCAGTTTGTGTAATGTCTCTTTTCTTGATTGTACGTACTGATGTGCTGCTCTGAATTTCGAAACAATTTTTTAGTGGTGTCAGTGGAAGCAAGTGACGATTGATCGTAGTGGCCGCCCTCTCCCCACATTGAAGGTGCCAAGGTGGCATGGAGCGCCACGAGGCGGGCAGGGAACTTGGGCTCCTGCTCGGTGAGCGTGAGATCGAGCGGTCTCACTCCTGTAGCGAGAGGAGAAGGGGACACCGGCGAGATCCAGATGAAGGGAGAAGAAGAAGAAGAAGAAGAAGAAGAAGAAGAAGAAGAAGAAGAAGAAGAAGAAGAAGAGAGAGAGAAGGGCGGAGGCTATTCGGGCAGCGAATGGGAGAGAGAAGGACTAGAGATTGGAGAGAGGGCCCAAGACGCGTGAGCCGATGAATCGAATATAATTTTTTTGGATTCAACTGTGCCTTCCCTTGACGCGGCCGTAGAAAACACGTCTGTATCTTATATATATAAGAGATGTGTTTTAACTATATAAATATATTGGAGATGTGTTTTATTAACACACGTCTTTAAAAGCGTCTTTGACTAAGCGTGTCTTATTTGTGATGATTTGGCATAGTGATACCTTCATTTGTGAATCGCTTTGGCATAGTTTAAGCTTACACGTATGGGAGAGAGAAGGGTGGACGCTATCCGGGCACTGAATGGGATTGAGAAGGGCTGGAGATGGGAGAGAGAGCCCAGATGTGTGAGCCGATGAGCGGATAAACCGAATATAAGAAAATTTTGGGTCCGACCGTGGCTTCCCGTGACGTGGTCGTAGAAAACGTGTATGCTATCAATACACGTTGTACTATGAGACGCGTTTTCTGAAGACATGTTTGCTATATAGTTATATAAGAGATGCGTTTTAACTATATAACATATTGGAGATGTGTTTTATTAACACGCGTCTTTAAACGCGTCTTTGAATGAGTGTGTCTTATTACTTGTGCTGTTTTGGCTTAGTGATACCTTCATTTGCGAATCGCATAGTTTAAGCTTTACACGTATGATTTGGTGCAAATTACTAGTTAAAAAGTACACTACTGGTACAAGTAACATCAAGGAAATTAGGAACAAGTTTGAGTACTCGATCATAAGTTGACTAAACTGAAAAGGGAAGAAGGATGTACATCATGTAACATCAGTGGGTTAGGTGGGGCGGGTGGCGATGACGCAGTGCCCTTCCCACTTGCCGTCAACATCATTCCTCATCTTGATGTACCTACCGTCGCCCCACGAGTTCTTGACGATCTAGTACCTGTCTCTGCCACCGGGCTCCTGCCCATACTCGACCACGGTAACGCTGTGGTTGAACTCAATCCCGCTCAAACCGTACCGGAGCGGTTTTGGCAAAAACCGGTGAAAACCGAGTGGTTTTGAACAGTTTTGCGAACCATGACGGGTAGTCGGCCTCCATGGTGATCTCGATAGAGGGACACCAGTGTCCCCGTCCGGAGCTGGTCGATGCCTTCGATCGACTACTGCCACTGACCCACTGTCGAGAAGGCCCAACGCGATTGAGTAACCAGTTCAGAACACAGGAGCCCCGGCCATGGCGAGTAGGGATGAGTGCAATTAACCGAATTAGCAGCACCGAATTACCAAAAATTTCTAGCTAGTACAGTCAACAACAAAAATTGCAGTTATGATTCTCACAATTACAGTTAACTGTAAAAATTGAGGTTAACCAAATTAATCAAGCCGAATTGACAGATACTATTGGATAATTATTTTTGCATCTCACACCATACCCCATATTCTTTATTGGAATTGGAATCAAACACATATATTATCATAAGATTTGCAAGGATGAAAATTTAAATAAGAGACACAATTAGAGTGAGGACATACTGACCGTGATATACAGAATCAGCATAATTTTATCTCTTATTTATGTCAATCTCTCATATTTTTGTCATATTTGTGAGTATCATTATAAACTTTCTCAAATCACATAATATTCAGATTTTGTACCGATACACCCATCCCGTATCCTATCTCGCTAGGTTTTTTTTTTCAAATTCAGATTTAGACACAGATATTGCCGGATAATCATTGATGTATCTTTTTTTTGTTTTGGGGGGGGGGGGGGGGGGGGGGGAATCATATATTGATGTATCATGTATCTGTCCGTATCAGCATTTTAGAGCTTTGTTAGTCAGTCGGTCAGATATTACCGGTTCCGTTATGACCCGGGAGTGTATCGAGTTTGACAACATGTTATAAGGTATTCAATGTCACTGAGTTATATATAGCAGGGTCACTATATATTTTGATTTGAAATGGTTACACCGGTGACATCACAAACTGGACCAGCATTGAGAATGACGCATGCCGGCCGGGAACATAATTAAACACCCCTTTGTCGTGGTTGCTTGCCAGACTAGTGGCCTCAAAAGGACAACGAGCTTAGTCTCCACCACCTGCAGGCGGTAGCTGCTGGGCACAGCCTCCACCAAACAAGCAAGCAACCCAGGGCCGGGGTGCCCGAGCGAGCCATGGAGTTCGCGACGGGTGCCCTGGGCACGCTCCTTCCCAAGCTCGGCAGGCTGCTCCAAGATGAGTACAAACTGCAGAAGAGCGTCAAGAAAGACATCGAGTTCCTCACAGATGAGCTAGATAGCATGCGAGCTGCCCTGCATAAGGTAGGCGATGTGCCGCCGGAGCAGCTTGACGAGCAGGTCAATATCTGGGAGCGCGACGTCAGAGAGCTGTCCTACGACATGGAGGACGTGGTCGACACCTTCCTGGTGCAGGTCAAGGGCCCTGACCCTCCCAGCAGAAGCAGTTCCAAAAGGTTGGTTAGAAAGATGGTAAACATGTTCACCAAGGGCAGGACGCACCATCACATCGCTGAAGAAATCAAGGACATCAAAGAACGTGTCATACAGGTGGCCGCTCGCCGCGACAGGTCAGGGTGTAATACCTCCTCATCAGATTTAAATTTGCATTCTTCCTCATCATTTTTTTTTCATGAAAGGATCAGAAACTTCTTCTAACAAACAGCTGCTGGTTTCTGGATTTCTTTTCCTCAGATAGGTGCCGGGTTGATACTATAAATCCTACCACCACAACCATGATGGATCCTCGTTTAACAGCTCTGTATACCGAAGCGTCTGACCTTGTCGGCATTGATGAAGCAATCGAACAAGTAATCACGAGGTTGTTTGAGGGACAGAACCAACATAGGATTGTGTCTATTGTTGGGTTTGGTGGAATAGGCAAGACAACCTCGCCAAAGCAGTGTTTAACAAGATTAAAGATAAGTTCCATTGCACGGTTTTTGTCACGGTGTCTCACAATCATGTCATCGAGAAAATATTCAAGGACATCTTGTATGAACTTGATGGTGGAAAGTATGAAAACATTCATACCAAAATGTTAGATTTAAAGCAACTCATGGACCTAGTCAAGAAACTCCTAATGGATAAGAGGTATGCACTATCTGAGTTTGGAAATATTTTTCTTTCTTGCTTGCAGTAGCACAATACTGATGCGTACAATTTACTGATGCTCATGTGATAACACAAGCTTTGTGTGAGTGAGTGAGTGTGGGTGCGCGCACTGAATCCGGATTTCCAGACGTCTCGTTTCGTTTTGTAAAATAAAGTATCTCATCCATTGGTAGAGGTAACCATTAAAAGCATTCCTTCCGTTTCAAAAAGGTTATAGTTTTAGGTTTTTTAAGTCAAATGGTTTGATCTTTTACTAGTGATTTGTATAAATTTGTATAGCTTATTATCAAAGATACAATGTTTGACTTAAGACAAATCTAAAAGTATAACTTTTTTCAAAACAGAGGGAGTAGTGATATTTAAAATAGTACAGACAATATGTACGTGTATGTGTGTAAATATTTTTCACACTTTCCCTTAAATTGTTGATTATGCTTATATTATTTCTCTATTAACATATACACAGGTACCTCATTGTTATCGATGATATGTGGGATATTACGACGTGGAAGATACTTAAATGTGTTCTGAGTGAGAATAACACAAGAAGTAGAGTAATCATAACTACTCGAATAATGGAGGTTGCCAAGCATATTGGAGGATTTTATGAGCTCAAACTTCTTACTCATGAGAACTCTAAAATATTGTTCTACAAAAGAATATTTGAATCTGAAGATAGATGCCCAAGCCAATTTTATGAGGTCTCTGAAAAGATTCTAAAGAAATGTGGAGGTGTGCCATTAGCAATTCTCACCACATCTAGTTTGCTACCTCATAAGTTGGAAGATATAAATGAATGGCACAGGTTGTGTGACTCTATTGGTTCCGGACTCGGAGGAAGTCATGACTTGGACAATATGAGGAAGATATTATCTCTTAGCTATTATGATCTGCCTTCTCATTTGAAGACATGTTTATTATACCTTAGTCTATTTCCAGAAGATTATTGGTTTCGAAGGGATCGGTTGATATGGAGGTGGATAGCAGAGAATTTTATCCGTCATCGAGAAAGGGACCAGAGCTTATTTGAGGTTGGAGAGAATTACTTCAATCAGCTTTCCAATAGAAACCTAATCCAGATATCAAAAACGAATGTAGAAGGTATGCCTCAGAGTTGCCGCGTGCATGACATGGTGCTTGATCTCATTTGTTCCTTGTCAAAAGAAGAAAGTTTTGTTACCACTAGATTGGGTGATACCAGCATGCCCTCTTCAAGATGCAATATTCGCAGGTTATCTCTCCACAGTACTTCTTGGCCTGGAAATGGCATGCCAAAATTAAGGTCCCTTGGTATCTTTGGTGGTGCTAGTATATTTGATTCAATGCCATCCCTTTCATCTTGTAAGCTTCTACAGGTATTAGATCTAGAATATTGCAACCTTAAGAACCATCTCAGTATGAAGTTTGTTGGGGACTTAATACACCTGAGGTATCTAGGTCTACGGCATACTTATTATGAGGGTAAGCTCCCTGAAGAGCTAAGTAAGCTACAGTTTCTGCAGACATTGGATTTGAAGGGAGCAAGAGTTGAAAAATTGCCAACGAGTCTTGTAAGGCTAAGGCAGTTGGTGTGCCTGTGTGTTGACAGTGATACAATGCTGCCAAGTGGATTGGGCAAAATAACGTCCCTGGAAAGGCTATCGGGTGCGATGGATTCTAAGTTCATTCTTGAAGAGCTGCGCCATCTGACGCGGCTGAAGCAACTCAATGTTCATGTTTTGCCGAATAAGGAAGGCAGATCAGATCAGAACCCGGATACAGCATTGTTAGAGTCCCTGGGCAACTTGCAGAAAATAAAATATCTAAGCATCTGGAAGGACAGGGCCGATCTCGAAGGCTCGGTGGAGTCCCTGGGATACCTTCGCCGTCTTATTATTTCTACAGCCATTTCCATGCCGGCATGGATTAATCCTGCATCGGTTATTTTCCTCTCCGAATTGCACATTGAGATAAATGAAATGCGAGGTTGCGAAATCCTAGTCCTCGGGACACTGCCGGCTCTTTGTTATCTATACTTATTTTTCAGAGATCTACAGATGAAGCAAAGATTCGCGGCGAAACAAAGATTTGCGGTTAGGGCTGATATCTTCCCATGTTTGAGAGAATGCCATTTCTCTGGTTTCGAAATAGTGCCATCTATGTTCCCAGCAGGGGGCAATGGCAAGGCTTGAAACTTTTGAATTCTCAATCCGACTGTTGGATTTCATGAGTGGTGATTTTGAAGATTTGGCCATGGGCCACCTCTCTTCTCTTCGGAGTGTGTGTGTTCATATCGAACCAGGTAGGATAGATGAAGAGGTGAAATCGAGCGTGGAAGAGATGCTGAAGCACGAGGGGGCTGTCCACCCCAACCATCCCTCTATAATGATCAGAAGGGGTAAGTCTTTATATTGCTGCTTCAGTTTTGGAAGTTTAAAATTATGTACGTTTAGTTCTGCTTGTAATTATTGAAGATGAGAGTTGCTATGCTTTACATAATCTATATTGCGAAATCTCTGTGAAATCCTACCGGCTGTGAAACCGAGTTGATATTTATGCTGCCCGTCTCGACATTAATTTCAGAGAGTGTGATTGATCTCATGATGACAGCGACGGCTCACAATGCAATACTTCGAATGCATGAGTGATTATTATAAAACTGGTGCGTCCTCTCTTAACAACCGCTTATCTTCTCTGCTTCTGAAATTTTAAGTATGTTGCTCTGTTTGCATGCACAGCATAAACTCATTTGTACACACAAGCTGTTCCCTCAGCAACTTTAAACGAATAGTAGTTAGCCTTATCCTTAAGGTTGTTCAGTAATCTGTTTTCATGTTGCCCACTTTGTATGCATGACAAAGTAAACTCTATTTTGTGTCTTGTCCAATAATTTAGTCAGTAGGCAGTCCATTATTGTTAAATAGTGATTATATGATCTGGACGCAATCTTGTTGCTCAGTAGCATTTTTCAACTATGTTTTCCAGTTCATGAATTAACTTCATGTGGGACTGATCCGGATTATCTTGACATTGAAGTCATCCATGCATCTCGTTGTCAGATTTTTTTTATCACCTACCACTGAAAAAATAATTAGTCGCAAATGTGTCATACAAAACAGAACTAACTAACCTAATCGATGTTCCTGCTGATACCGAGGGCCTTTGGTGATTTACTCAATCCCAAGCTATGACAGCGCAGTCACTCTTAGACGTTAATCGGATTTGAGTGTACATATGTGTGTTCTGAAGTGAGCCTGCTTGCATGTGAGCAGTTTCTCTGTATTGTACTCTGTGTGTGTGTGTGTGTGTGTGTGTGTCATATCAAGTGCATGTGCCTAAGCAAGATTCACCCATACTGTTCACTGTGTGCTGCAGGTTCAACATGAAGTTACACTGGGGTCGCGGAAGCAAAGCTAGTTTTGCTGCAGCCGTGTGGAACAGATATACGGTGTTCGCTTCGTTGATCGCGAGCTTCCTTGGATCGGGTTGTCTGGTCACACAGCCAGTGGCAGTCAACTGCGTGGTCTTCAGCTCTCTGAACCCTTCTTCAATTCACTTCCGCTTCATGAAACCTGTAATAATAATGTTCATGCCGAACTGCCGGCTTGTATTTTTCTTTTTAACTGCGGGCGTGTTTCTTAGTACTCCTTCCTTTTTTAATTATATGACACTATTAACTTTTTGTTAAACTTTGACCAACAATGTATATAAAAATAATTAGTTGTTTAACTTGAAATGTATATTGTTTGATTTATCATCAAAAGTGCTTTAAGATTAACTTATACATTTAGCTATTTACACAACTATTTATAAATAAGACAAATGGTCAAATAAAATATCGAAAAAGTCAATCTAAGCCGCAGTGGACCAATCGGACGGCTACTAGGACCCAGGGGGCGGTCGCAGTTTCAAACAGCGACCATCCCTCGTCCGGGTCTTTGGCGCCCTCCCTGCACACTGTTGCCTCTGCTGCTACGTCCTGGCTCTCCACTGGCGCTCCTGATCAAGGACGCCTCCACAGCAACGTCGCGCGTCTTCGTCCCGCCATATTCCCTTCCCTGCTGGTGGCTCGCGCCCCAATAACAGCGGCCGGCACCAGCAAAGCTAGCGGCGCTCTGCTGCTCGATCGCCATGCTCACCACGACGACCAGCGTGGCCTTCCGCCACATGCCAGAACACCTAGGCACGAACGCGGATCGAGCTCGCGCGCTCGTCCTGCCTAGCAACGTTCCGAGGCCTAGCAACCAGAAGATGCATGGCGCACTTTCCCAGCGCTTGTTCCCCACCGCGTACCTGCAGACGACGCCGGGCATACTTTTCAACAATGGGGGCAAAAAAAACAATCGTGACCAGCGCAGCGGTACACGCAAAAAGGGTTGGTTCATTCCAATTTGATTGATTCCACACGGTTAGTAACTTCCTTGCAGACTATCGAAACAGTACTTGTTTATGTACATATGTATTGTTATTGGTGGTTTCCATACTTTTTGCAGGGTAATTATGTGAGCTTGATTAGTAGGAAGTAAATCAGGAATCCTCCTCCTTCTAAGAAGGAAGGCAAGGTACGTAGGTCAGGTATAATAAGCAGTAAATCATTGTCTACAGTTTGCAGGGTATAATTAATTCGATGATCTGTATATTTATAAATTGCCTGGAAGGCTCCAGCGTCTCCTCTCCTCAACAGTAGCTCAACGGAAAGGTTGATTAGCGGCGGCCGCGATCGAGATGGTGGACGCCAAGGCGACGCTGCTTCTGCTCTCCGTGCTACTGGCATGCCTCACGATCCCAGCAAAATGTGAGTAGTGCCTACATCTTTCCTCCTTTTTTTAGCGTGTAGAAATTGGATGTGAATCAGCAGCACGACACGTTCTCTTCTTGCAGGCGAAGAAGAAGATGCCGGCGTGCCGCCGGAGAGTCCTACGGGCGGCCTGGAAGCTGCAGGTGACGGCGAGGTGGAGAAGCCAGCAAACAGCAGCAAGTTCACCATCGCGCTATGCTTCAGACGCGACTGCCTCAAGAGCGTAAGAAGCTGTTACTGCTGCGGGATGCTGCCCGACACGCCGTGCTACCTGACCCGGGACAAGTGCTGGAGCGTCTGCCCCCATGCGCAGACCCTGCGCCGCGCCTTGCCGGATCCCCACGGATTCGCCTCTCACCAACTCAGCTTGCTCCAAGATTGTGATATATGTTGAGGAACCGAGACGACAACATTACGTCGTTTCGGAATAATTTCGTTCCACCTGTGGATTGTGATGTCGAAACTCGCTTAATTAGATGCTCTTGAGACTCTATTCTGCGAAGTCAGATGTAGGTTCACTGCAATTTCAATGGTTGATCAGAGTTCCCAAATACGAAAAAAAAATACTATAGTAGTATCATGTTGCGATATTTATGTGATTGTGATATATCTGTCACACTTTCTCATCTCCTTAACACATTTACAAGTTCATCATAAACCTAAATAACAACTCAAATCTGGCGTGTAACTAAGCAGTCAAGCAACCGACAACGTCCCAGAATTGTACTACTTTGTTTTGGTTGTCCACAGGTTCAAGACGATTATCGATCAATCAACTACCATATATACAAGAGTAGATCGAGTACATTGGTGATCTCTGAACTTGTTCCGCATTGTTGGGTAGGTCCATGCATGGACTCATGAAAACAAGCTCAAGGTTGCGCTTCCGCAAATTACAAGTTCGTGTACCCAGACGACGCTGTGAAATGTTCAAGGACAGGACCACCCAATTTGACTTGTCAACGTGTAAAGTTGTTATTGACGTTCCGAAATGCAGAACCCAGATTTGCGATCTGCACAGGGGGGCGGCCTCATTCTCTTAAGAACAGCCGCCCTGCAGAGTACTACTATACTACTTATATATCTTCAAGTGTAAAGCAAGCCGCTTGATCATCGTTTCTGCTTAACTGATAAGCGACAGGAGACGATCCAACGACGGCGCTCGATCTGAAATGGGGCGTAGTACATCGCGGCCCCTGTGAAAGTTGAGATCGCAGCTCTGTCACCACGTCACGAATAACTAAAACTATTGCCTACGATTGACTCTAGCAACGAGGCCTCAGCCTCACAAATCACTGTCATTAGCTTTGGCACGTACGATGGCTGGCACCACGACCAAGCCTTGGGACTCGACGAGCAGAGCAACAACTGTCCTGTCAAGCACCACAGCCAGATTAATTCACTTCAGTTCAGACTGAGACAGATGGATTGCAGCACGTCGCAGAATTTACAGAGTTCCTTACACGTAAATGCTTTATCAGTTTTCTTGGTAACGAACTGTATTGCAATTCTCAGTCAAAAAGCCTGAAGATACTTTGCTCTGAAAGCACAATCACCTTCGGGTTCTCTGCTTTGTTTCAGGTTCACATTCAGACTTTGGTTTTTTGCGTTTTTATTCAGAATCCAGCACAAATAAAACTTATCCACACAGTTCCATGTACTAGATGGATGGTGCCTTTCCTTCCAACATTTTAATGTGCACCAATCAGTATAACTCTGATCCCCTCGAAACAATGAGAGTATTTCCCGGTGGAGACATGCGCAAAAGGGTGGAAAATAGCATCGCGAAGGGGTAAACTCGCCGAAAGTAGGTAAAGTTGTGTTCAATGGTCAGCTCACAAGTTTGTGAGTTGAGAGTTTGTCCACAAAATGTTTTACTATAACACATTATGCTTACCCCTAGTTTAATCTTTTCTATGGGTCTGACGAACTGATAGACTGCAGACCAAGCACACGTACATGGTCATTTCAGAGGTAGTTGGTTCTTCAAACGGTGACACACTAACACTTAATGTAATGGTAACACAGGATATACATGGATACAATCTGGAAAAATTAAGGCTTCATTTCACTGTCCCTGTCCTCACAGTAAAATGTTAAACACAAATAAAAATCAGCCCGACAGTTCCTTGTACTAGATGGGTTGTTTCTTGGATCAGCCGAAAGACCAAGGGGGGCTGGGAATCTTGGATCTTGAAGTACAAAATAAATGCTTGCTAAGTAAATGGTTATACAAACTACTGAATGAGGATGGTTTATGGCAACAAATGTTAAAAAATAAATATCTGAATAGTAAGACTTTATCCCAAGTACAAGCGAAACCTGGCGATTCTCATTTTTAGTCAGGACTGATGGGTATCAAAGATCAATTTTTACAATATGGAACTTTTGATGTAAATGATGGCACCCATACTAGGTTCTGGGAGGATAAATGGCTAGGTAATAATACTTTAAGGGATGATTTTCCTATTTTGTATAATATTGTCAGGAAAAAACACGACACTGTATCTAATGTTTTAGGCTCGACTCCTTTAAACGTTTCTTTTAGAAGGGCTTTAGTAGGAGACAAACTTGTAACCTGGCATTCTCTTGTAGATAAGTTGCTTAACATACAGCTAAGAGATGAACCAGATAGCTTCAAATGGTCATTAGTACATAATGGCAAGTTCACGGTTCAATCAATGTATGAAGCAATCTTAGATACAAGTTTTGTGGCAAACAATAGATACTTGTGGAAAATTAAAATACCTTTGAAGATTAAGGTGTTTCTTTGGTTCTTGCATAAGGGAGTGATACTCACTAAAGATAATCTAGCTAAAAGAAATTGGAACGGAAATTATAAGTGTTGTTTTTGTAGTAATTTAGAGACTATACAACACCTTTTCTTTGATTGCCATTTCGCTAGACTTATCTGGAGGTTGATTGAACTTTCCTTTGGTTTAAAACCACCAACTAGTATTGATATTATGTTCAGTACTTGGGTTGCAGGGTTTAAGTCAAAGGAAAGGAGCCTAATTCTTGTGGAAATAAGTGCTATTTGCTGGGCTATTTGGTTAAGTAGGAATGATGTCATATTTGAGAAAAAGGCTATACTAACTCCTATGCAGGTAATCTATAGGGGCACGTATTGGATGAGAACATGGTCGATTTTCCAGAAGGAGGAGGGAAGAAATACTATACCAAAAGTATGCCGACTTTTGGAGGTGGTCACAATGGACATCTTCGCCAAAAATGGGTGGAAGTTTAGTTATAGGTTATATTAAGATGAACTATTTACTAGCTTTACACCTCTCGTTTGGTGAGTTTCTATTTGTGCTATGGAGTAGACGGAGTCTATACATAGTGACATCTTGTAATAATGAACGGTTAAATCCATTGAAAAATGGAGAGGCCGGGATATTTTCATTTGCTTGATGAAATAGAATTTCCCTTTATCTAAAAAAGATGGGTTGTTTCCTTCCAACATTTTTATGTACACCAACCAGTATAACTCTAAGCCTCTAGCTTGAAAATCTCATGCCGTCTGCGCACCACCCGCAATCAGATGTGTTGCAGATGCATTTTGACGTCACAAAATTTACAGAGTTCCTTTGGTAACGAACTGTAATGTGTTTTTCTGTCAAAAGCCTGAAGATGCTTTGCTCTGAAAGAACAATCACCTTCAGATTCTCTGCTTCGTTTCAGGTTCACATTCAGAATTTGTTTTTTTGCGTTTGTATTCAGAGAATCTAACACAAATAAAATAGTAACTAGATGTTTTTTTTTGCGTTTTCCTTCCAACATTTTTATGTACAACAATAAGTAACTCTTAGCCGCTAGCTTGAAAATCTCCTGTCATCGGCGCCCTACCCACAATCAGACGCGTTCTGAAGTTCACCTAATCAAAAGTAACTCCTGAAAGTAGGAAAACTTGTGTTCAACGGTGTGCTCACAAGTTTGTGAGTTGAGAGTTCTTCACAAAATGTTTTAACACATTATGCTGTCCCCCTAGTTTAATCGCTTCTCTGCATCTGACGAGCTGACAGACTGCAGATCCAAGCACACGTACATGGTCATTTCAGAGCTAGTTGGTTCTTCAAACGGTGACACAATAACACTTAATGTAATGGTAACACAGGATACATGGATACAATCTCGAAAAATTAAGGCTTCATTTCTCTGGCCCTGTCCTCACAGTAGAATGTTAATTAGTACTGTACAATTACTCAAGTAACATTTTAACGTGCTTCAGATTAACCGACAGTTCATTTCCTTCAAGCTTTTCTGTGCCTGGTGTTGCAGACCAGAGCTTTCTTATGAAGGCCATATGTTTTGCTAAAGAACATCGGATGATATCAATTACTTGTTATTTTAGGATGAAAAAGGCCTGATTTGCCTTGAATGACACTCTAACTAAGTCGTTCCTTTGCTCAACCAGTGATCTAACGGCGCAATTTCTTTTGCTATGTAACTGTACTTCCGTTAGTGCTTCCTCAAAAAAAAAAAAGGAAGACAAAATAAACTGAAGAGTGTTACCATTCATTGTTTATTTGCTGTGATTTGTAGGATTAGTTCATGACATCAACTTTTGAAGATGGTCATGATAATGTGGCCTAAGGAACGATGACGGTGCAGTCGTGTTGGCGTCGTTGATCCGAGATTAACAGGATCACTACCCGTCGATGAGGTGGCGGCCGGTGTTGGCCGGATCTGCCTTTTGCAGATCAAGGTAGCGGAGTTCCGTTACATAAGACCGCCAGGATGCCAATGTTCTACCTTGCTGCCAGCGCGCGGTAGAATCCTTTCTTCATAGTTGACGGGTAGTTTGTCGCTATAATGTTCATCAATTGGAGTTCACTTTTTCAACAAGTGATCCCAAATGGTTGAATAGTTGCGGCCTTTAGTACTATTACTCATGTACTAAAGTTTTCTTTTTCTTTTACTTAAAACTTTGTATTAAGAAAGGCTATGTGCAGTCTCGTACTGCAGAGACCGGAATGTAATCATTCCATTATCTAAAAAAAAAAACTTTTTTTGTGCCTGATATTGCAGACCAGAGCTTTCTTATGATGCGAGTCCAAGGCCATATGTTTTGCTAAAGAACATCGGATGATATTAATTACTTGTCACTTTAGGATGAAAAAGGCATGGTTTGCCTTGAATGACACTCTAACTAAGTCGTCCCTTTGCTCAACAAATGATCTAACGGCGCAATGTCTTTTGCTATGTAACTGAACTTCGGTTAGTGCTTCCTAAAAAAAAAGGAAGATAAACAAACTAAAGAGCGTTACCATTCATTGTTTACTTGCTATGATTTGTAGGATTAGTTCATGACATCAAATCCGAGGTTTCCTCTGTCATGTGATGGTTTGAACTTTGGTTACTGTGCAGAGGTTAAAAATTTACGGTTTTCTCCCATTTTGCTGTATTACCATTTCAGGTCCGATCGAAATAATTCCGTCTGGGACGCAGCGGGATCCACATGGTTCAGATGGTGGTGAGCTTTAAGATTTTTCGAGTTGGCATCTGCCGTACTAGCTAGGCGGGTTTCTGATAACAGCACCAAGAGTTTGTTTACAAACCTGGCGTGCCGCTGGATCAAGTTCTTTCAGGACGTATCGGGTAGAGCAGCCACCGCAAAATGCACTAATGCGCTTTGTATCCTAAAAACATGGCAAATGTCTTGATGGCAGTGGAGGAAGCCGGGCTTGTCTCAGTTGGTTACGTGGTGCAGGTCATTGGTATGCACATCTAGTCACTGAAAGTTCAAGTCCCTGTACTATCAAATTTGGGTGCTTATTTGGTCGCTATTTCTTCTTAATGCAAAACCCACTAGCACCTTCTCAATTTCGTAGACTTGTAGAGGTGCGTACGGCACGTCGCATGGCCACACATGCTGCAATAAGCTAGTATGCGACTAGCGGGAGTTAGCTTAGGAGGTGCAAAGAAAAAATTTTAACTTTTTTTTGGAAACACAATACAAACGACACTAATGCAAACACGTACTTAGTACTCGCCCGCCCTTGTAAACACGCACGCTACTTTACATGTAGTTAAAAAGATTTTTAACTAGCTTTGTAGTGAAATCAAAAAACAAATATAATGATGTTTACTTACATGAGCTGTGATATAAAGGAATGTCACTTTTCAGAGTTCTGATTAGTAACACACACGCTCGACATTTGAGATTTTTATCTGTAACATGTGCACTCACAAGACAAACCATGAAGAATTAAAGTGGAATGCATTATGTAATCTCTAAACATTTCCCGCATTCTCACTCGACTTCTTCATCTTTAAAGTGAAAATTCATGTGAGCATGTCACCCCTTAAAAGCTTACACAACAAGTTCTATCAACCGATTCAGAAAATTATTTATCAAACTGTAGCGCCCTCAATTTTGTGCTCATTTAAAAACCCTTAAAATTTGCCCTTTTAAAAAATTTTCAACAAAAATTAATTTTCTAGTTTAAGTTAGAGCCCAAATTAAAATTTTTGAATTTTAAACCATGCACAAAGCTCACCATATGCATTTTTGGAGTTTATTGTTTTTATTTTCAGTGTTTGTTCGGTTTTTGTTTTTGTCCGAATTTAAATTGCCTTCAAATTCAAATTCCAGAAAAGTTTGAATCCCATCCCTCTCCAAAAACCGTGTTGGGCCAAATCTCCAGCTGGCCCATCTTCTTTTTCCTTTTTCTCTCTTTTCTTTCTTTTCCGCGCTGGCCCGACGCGGCCCATCTTCTTCCGGCCCAGCCTCCCTCGGCCCGTCTCCCTCTCGTGTCGCTGACCAGTGGGCCCCGCCGCGTCGTCTTCCTCCTGCCGCGCCGGTGCGAAATCCGCCGCCGCCCAAACCGAGCTGCCGGAGGTCGTCGACCCGTCGATTCAGCGCACAGGAGTCGTCCTCGCGCACACGTGAGCCACACCGCCCCTCCTCTGTCCCATTCCATCGCACAGCGCCGCCCCCGTCGCATCAACCCTAACCCCGGCGAGCTCCTCGACGACGCCCATGCCTCACTGCCCTCCTCCGTCAGCCACAGCGCCATCTCGTCGCGTTCAGGGCACTGGAGCCATTCCCGCGCCCGCGTCATCGAGCCGGCCCGCCATTCCCCGTCGCGTCGATGTCAATCCGGCGAGAAAATATCTCGCCGGAGACGGAGATTTCCCCCGCGCGCACCGCCTTAGCGCGGCTATAAAGAGGCGCCCGAGCTCTCTCTTCTCCTCCTCCGTCACTCCACTCTCCCGCTCACTCATCCCGCACCGCCCGAGCTCCTCTTCCCTCTCTCTTCCCCATCTCCGGCCAAGCACTGGTGAGCCCCTCCGCCGCATTCCGCCACTCCCCACTCCCACAGAGCTTGAGGTGAGCACCTCCGCCCTCTTCTCCTCCCTCCGCGCCCTCTCTTTCTCCTCCTCTCACCCCTGAGACCCACGCGCACCGAGCGCCGCCGCTCCGCCGCCTCCTTCTCCGTCTCCGGCCGCTGTGGGACGTTCCCCGGCCAGGCCAGGCTCATCCCTAGCCTCCACGCACTCACGCGCACGTGCGCACCCACTCAAAATTGCGCTCGCGCGCGCGCACCCTTCTTCCCCGCGCACTCCGGCGCGCCGCCAAGCTCCGGCGAGCTTGCGCCGCCGCCCTAGCCTCTGTCCTCATCGACGTCAAGCGCCCCAGGGTCCGCCGTCACGCGTAGAGTCCGCAGCCACCCTCCGCGCCCTGTTCCGACCACCGTAGCCGCCGCCGGCGAGCATTCCGGCGCCGCGCTGCCGCGCGCGCGTCCCCGCCACCGCGTCTGACCGGATCGCGCCGGCGTCCGACGTGGCTGCCACGTCGGCACCACGGGCCCGCGACGACCCCAGTCGCCGCACACGTGGTGCACGCGGCGCACCGTGCACCACCCCGTTTGCACTCTGTGGTCCATGCACCCGTGGATCAGGTCCATGGCACAGTAGCACACAGTGGTCCGGCCCCTCTGGACCCGCATGTCAGCCTCTCACACACAGAGCAAATTACTAGGTGCACCCGAGAGTGTACACAGAAATCAATTTCGAGCACATTTCCAATAGCAGAAAAATCCCAATAAATTCCCAAAATTCCTATATTCTTTTCTAACCACCTTGCAACCTTTGTACACCTCTGGAAAATTAGGATGTTGATTATACTTAATTAAGTTAATCAATTCCTAATCTTCTCGCTTTCTTTTACATTCAAAAATTCACAACTTATTCATTTTAGCTCCAAATCCAGAAATTCTTGCACCTAAATTCTTCTAAAATCCTTGTCTATTCATTCACACCAAAGTTATCTCATTTGATGTTTATTTGGATTTTATTTTATTTGATGAATGTTTAATTGATTGTTAAGCGGTAGATTTATTCGCCTTTTATTTGCTTTTAATCGTTAGATAACCAAGATTTTGAAGAAGAGCACGAGGACCCCGACTACGAGGAAGGACTAGAGGAAGAAGGCGTTGAAGGAAAGTCCTAACCTCCTTGATCATATTGCGCCTATGTTTGCAAATAATCCTACTTAGAGCTTGTTTTTAAATAAACATGCATAGTATTAATAAATGATTTAAATGCTTAGTATGTCCTAAGTAATTGTTGATTGCCTTGCCTTGATATTGCTTATACCATGATTTTCTTGTTAACCCTAGGTCCCAACATCATTAATCTTTAATGATATATTGGATGAAAATGCTGCTTAGGACTTTATTACACCATGTGTATAATTAATCTTGCTACGCATGTTTTGTGTTAAAATGTGTGTGTTCTTGGTGATGTGCGTAGATGTGAACTTGGGTGAGATTAGTGATAATATGCAACCCATAGTGGGGTATATTTTGCCGGGAACAGGCGAGTTAGTCCTCAGTGGGGAGGCTATCTCTGGGACGCCACACCTTGTTGGGGGTTGGCTATTGAAGATGCTTGTTTCGGTCGTATAAGGACCGGTTCATGTGCCGCCTTGTCTAGCACCCTTCGTGCAACCACATGCCTTGTATGGGAAAGGTTTGGAACCACACCCTACTAGTGTTACCCGGTACCCACCAAGAGGCGGGAGTCGCAGCGGAAGCCAGGAGAAGACCTAACGAGATTGGCGTTAGCGTCCGGCAGTTGGTGATGGCTTGTGGCCCCTATTCCTATGGTGAATGGATGCCCCTGGTCGTGGTATTTCCGTGGTGGTGCCATGGTGACACCAAGTAGGTACGGGACCATTAGTATGCCAGTCTAAGCCATGACGATGGCAAAGGCCGGTATACCTTGTGGGTAAAGTGCTCAACCTCTGCAGAGTGTAGAATCTATCTGGATAGCCGTGTCCCACGGCATTGGACAATTGCGAAGGCAATGTCCACACAATGATTAGACTTTCTATGTGAGTCATCCTTGGCGTGTGTGTTTTGGAATACACCGGTTTGGAGCCGTGTGCTGGTTGTCGGCCAGCATTAAAACTTGGGAACTGACGAGATGAATGCATCTCCCCCAGGGCCAACCAACCCCACTAATTCTAAAACCTTGCTTGACTTAGTTTGCAAAGCTGTTTTGCTTTCCAAATAAACCCTTGCATAAAAATTGACTTTTCGGCCGATATGACACCCCTAACCTTTTCCTTGATCCCTCCCTTGCATACTCTTGACCCTCGTGTTAGGACTTGTTGAGTACCTTATATACTCACTCTTGCTCCAACCATTCAGAAGAAGAAGAAGAATACGACTTCCAAGGTGATGGCGATGAAGAGTAGGGTTCTGTCCGCGCGCAAGTCTGCCTGTAGTGTGGTCCCCGCTTCAGTCTTCCGTTGCAGTAGTTATAGTGCAGTGTTGCTGTCTTTAGTGGCACTCCAGTGTGGTGTTTGTGCCGTGTTGTAATAAGGCCTTTGGCCATTGTAAAAAGACCTTTTGTAATATAAAGGCTTGTGATGAGACTTGGTATTATTATTAAAAGTATGACTCTGAGATGCCATTCAGTGGAAGTGTCGTATCAGCCTCTGATCCAGGGACTGATACGGTAAGCACTAGTACTCCAGAAATGGGGTACGACAGAGTGGTATCAGAGCCATGCTTGCCCGTAGGATGGACTCTAAGTCGGATCGAGTAGGAAAGAGTGTGATATTTTCTATAGAAACTACTTTACAAAATTCTGCTTACCTTACTTCTATTTATAAAACTATTTTATTCCGATACTTACCTATCTTCAACTTTTGTTTAGCAGATGGAGGCCCTTCGTGCAGAGTTAGCCCAGCTAGAGGAGCGTCGTGCCCAGACTGCCCGCGTTCTCGAGCGCACAGCCGAGATGTGGGACGAGGATGTACGCCAGCTCAGAGAGACTCAGGCTCAGCTAGTAGAGGTTCAGGCCCAGCTCGTCGCGTCCCAGGCCGAGTGTGCACAGCTGAACTCCACCCTCGAGACTGTTAGGGGACTCTGGGAGGAGGACGCTCTATACCTGATCAGAGAGGTGGACTGCTGCTACGTGAGACTCCACGAGGTTGGTGCCGGACCCCGCCGCATGATGACCCCGAGAGTCGGAGGACCAGCACGTCACCTTCACTACGCTTGCCCGACTGACTCAGACCCTGACACCGAGCCGACTGGAGACTCCCTGTCTTCTGGAGGTTCGGACCCGTCTGGAGACGACCCAGAGTTATGATCCGACAGCCATAGGTACACTGACTCAGAGGACTCTGAGGAGCTTATGGAGTAGGCCGCCGAGTTGGAGGCCGCACTCATGAGCGAGGAGCCCATCGAGGAGGACTGGTACGGAGTTGCCCCCACTGAGGAGTCAGTGGCGGATAACTTCGTGGACCTTCCCAGAGACGACGACGAGGTTATGGGCGCGGAGCAGCCCGCACAGGTGGAGGTACCAGCCGAGCAGGAGCAGCCAGTGCAATTTGACGCCCCAGGAGAGCAGGAGCTGCCCGCAGGACTTCCGACACTAACGCCCTACGATGAGGAGTACTACCGCCTACTCAGCACTGAGGAGCTGACTGTAGACCCGTTTGACCTCTACGCCGAGTGGCTTCAGGACCGTGGCTTTGACGTCTGAGCAGCAAGAGTTGGCGTCGAGGAGTAGCTTTTGCTAGTAGTAGAGGCAGCTATTGCCTTGAGTAGTGGAGTCTAGTAGTTGTCAGGTGTGTCAGTAGTGTGGTTCGGTAGTCGTTAGTTAGAGTCGCCCTGTGGTTGAGTCTTGTGTCGAGTCGTAGATCGTTGAGTCCTTGTATATATGAATGGACTTGGGTATGTGTGATCGAACCTTGTTATTATGAATAAGTTGCTGTGATGTTGTAATGATGCTGGCTTTTCTGCTTGCATGTGTGCAAGGTCTCTGGAAATCCTTTTCCATTCATCTTGCTTTGCTTTGCCTCATAGCTCCGTAGATCCTTCGAGTGTCTCATCTCACCTTTCTGCTAAACCCGTCGAACAGATGCCTCCCAAGAGATCTGCCCGACTCCAGCAACGCCGTGAGTGTGAAGATCACGACGATGAGGACAATGCCCAGGATCATGGAAATTAGCGTGGAAGAGGCAGAAACACTGCCCAGCGTGGTAGAGGTGGAGGTAGAGGTAGAGGTGGAGGTAGAGGTGGAAATTATAATAACCAAGACCACCAAGAGGATGAAGTAAGTCAGAATCAAGAAGGTCATGAGGAGGTTGGAAACAATAATTAGAACAGAGGTAGGGGAAACCAAAACCGTGGCAGAGGTGGAAGAGGTGGTGGACGAGGTGGTAGAATACCAGGACCACCCGTCACTGATTTAGTGGCAGTAATGGATAATCAAACCTGTCTGATGGAAGTGATTGCCCAAGGACTGTTAGACCGTGCTCCAGGTCCTTAGACCAAGATATCAGAATTCATGAGGCTTAGGCCACCAACTTTTGAAAGTGCTGAGGAAGATCCTTTAGCAGCAGATGATTGGCTGAGAAGTATCACCAAGAAGCTAGAAGTCATCAATGCCAATGATAGAGAAAGAGTACTTCTAGCATCTCACCAGCTCCTTGGAGCAGCAGGTGAGTGGTGGGATAATTATCGTGAAGCTGCTGAGGATGCAGAAGCTATCACTTGGGATGAGTTCCAGGAGGAATTCAGAAGGTACCATATACCTGAAGGTATTATGGAGATGAAGGCTGATGAGTTTCGCTCTTTGAAGCAAGGAGTTATGACTATGAATCAGTATATCCGGAAGTTCATGAAGTTGGCACGTTATGCACCTGAGTATGTCAACACTGACAAGAAGAAACCGGATCGCTTCAGGAAAGGACTTAATCCTAGTCTGAAGATGCAGCTGATCACGCACATCTACCTGGATTTTAACACCCTCATGAACCGTGCCATTCTTCTGGAAGATGCTCGTTCTCACCTCAAGAATGACAGGAAGCGCAAGTTTAATGCGCAGAAATTCAAGCAGCAAGAAAGAAATCAGAGGCAAAGAGGCAACTTCCCTCAGAAACCCAAATATCAGCCAACCATGCAATACAGGAACTCAGCGTCCAACCAGCAAAATTCTGGACCTTCTTACTGCAACCAGAGCTCAGGCAGTCAGCAGAAGAATAGCTTCAGTGTCGCTCAACTAGCCCAAAGTGATAAGAGGACATGCTTCCATTGCCGTGAACCAGGACATATGATCGCAAGATGTCCTTATCGGAATCAGAATAATGCTTCATCCCAGCAAGCAAGCAACACCAGAAGTTCAACATCTGGAGTTGGACGTGGTGGACAGCAACCCTCAGGACAGCAACGAAGGAACAATCAGACTTATGGTCGAGGCAGAGTCACCACATCGACGCCCAGGAAGCTGAGGAATCACCGGACGTTGTCCTTGGTGAGTATCTTGTCAACTCAACTCTGGCAACAGTTTTGTTTGATTCGGGAGCATCGCATTCTTTCATCTCTTCAAAATTCATTGATGTGCATGGTTTTCCAACTATTTTGCTCAAACAACCCCTGTTAACCTGTTCACCCGGGGCTGAGATCAAGTGTCTGCTAGGATACCCACGGGTTAGAATCCTTTTAAGTGGGGTAGAGTTCCTAGCGAACCTAGTGGTTCTCCAGTCCTCTGGAATAGACGTTATCCTTGGAATGGACTGGTTAAGTAAACATCAAGGAAATATAGCCTGTGACACCCGGAAAGTTTCACTGGTAAACCACAAGGGAATCAAGGTGGAATGTGAGCCGAAAGGATCAAAGGCCACACCCATGGTATGCAGCATGGAGACCAAACTATTGGAAGAAGTACCGATAGTATGTGAATACCCTGATGTATTACCAGAAGAGTTGCCAGGCATGCCACCTGACCGAGACATAGAGTTCATCATTGAACTTATCCCAGGAACCTCCCCAATAGCCAAACGACCGTATAGGATGGCAGCAAATGAGTTAGCAGAACTGAAACAACAGTTGGCAGAGTTACAAGAAAAAAGGTTTCATCAGACCTAGTTCTTCACCATGGGGATCACCAGTTCTTTTTGTTAAAAAGAAAGATGGAAGCCTCCGGATGTGTATTGATTACGTTCGCTAAATGAGGTCACTATCAAGAACAAATACCCACTGCCCAGGATCGATGATTTGTTTGATCAGTTGAAATGAGCTAAATTCTTTTCCAAGATTGACCTGAGATCTGGGTATTATCAACTCAAAATTCGAGAGGCAGATATACTTAAGACAGCTTTTGTCACTCGTTATGGCCAGTACGAGTTCACAGTAATGCCATTTGGGTTGACCAATGCACCAGCATACTTCATGAATTTGATGAACTAAGTCTTTATGGAGGAGTTAGACCGGTTTGTCGTAGTCTTTATCGACGACATTCTCATCTACTCCAAGAGTGCCGAAGAGCACGAGCAGCATATGAGGATTGTACTTGAAAAGTTGAGAGCACACGAGCTGTATGGCAAATTCAGCAAGTGTGAATTCTGGTTACAGAAAGTTGCCTTTTTAGATCATATCTTGACAGAAGAAGGAGTAGCAGTAGATGCAGCCAAAGTTGAGGCAGTTCTTGAGTGGAAACAACACACTAACGTGACAGAAGTCGGAAGTTTCCTTGGACTAGCAGGGTACTATCGCAGATTTATCGAAGGTTTTTCTAAAATAGCAAGACCTATGACAGCTTTAACACAGAAAGGAAAAGAGTTCAAATGGACAGATGCAAGTGAAAGGAGCTTTCAGGAATTAAAGAAAAGATTGACAACAGCCCCAGTGCTGATCTTGCCAGACATTCATCGAGACTTCGCCGTATACTGCGATGCGTCTCGACAAGGATTGGGATGTGTTCTCATGCAAGATGATAGAGTAGTGGCTTATGCATCAAGACAATTAAAGACATATGAGCAAAACTACCAAACTCATGATCTAGAATTAGCAGCAGTTGTGCATGCACTCAAAATTTGGAGACACTATCTGATAGAAAATAAGTGTGAAATCTACACAGATCATAAGAGCTTGAAGTATATCCTCACTCAGCCTGACTTAATTCTCAGACAGAGAAGATGGTTAGAGCTGATCAAGGATTATAACTTGGAAATCCACTATCATCCTGGAAAGGCAAATGTAGTGGCAGATGCACTAAGTCGCAAGACTCATCGCAATAGTATCAAGATGCATAAACGTCGACCCGAACTTGTAGCAGAATTCAAACACTTGAATCTTCACATTGCCAAGCAAGGACAATTGAACACCCTGTGTGTGGAGCCTACCCTAGAAAGCCAGATACGAGCAGCCCAGGAAAAAGATGAGGAGATACAGGAATTAAAGAAGAAAACGGGATTAGATAAGGCCCCAGGATTCTGAGTGGATAATCAGGGAACCTTATGGTACAGGGATCGGATATGCGTACCAAAAACTGGTGAGTATCAGAAGCTCAACATGGATGAAGCTCATAACTCTGCATACTCCATCCATCCGGGATGCACCAAAATGTACTTGGACTTGAAGCAGAAATATTGGTGATCAGGAATGAAAAGGAATATAGCAGAATTCATTGCCCGATGCGACATCTGCTGTAGGGTCAAAGCAGAACATAGGAGGCCTGTAGGTTTGTTGCAACCTTTACATATCCCAGTATGGAAATGGGACGAAATCAGTATGGATTTCATTGTGGGCTTACCCCGTACTCCAAAAGGGAATGATTCGATATGGGTTATAGTGGACCGTCTGACAAAGGTCGCACACTTCATCCCTGTAAAGACGGTCTATAAAGGAGACAAGTATGCTCAGCTGTACGTGGATCATATACTCAAGCTGCATGGAGTTTCGAGCATAATAGTCTCAGATCATGGGACCCAATTCACTTCGACGTTCTGGAAAAGCCTACACAAACTGTTGAAAACCAAGTTGGATTACAGTTCTGCATATCACCCTCAGACAGATGGACAGACTAAAAGAGTCAATCAAATCCTCGAGGATATGCTTAGAGCATGTGTACTGGCATATGGAAAGGATTGGGAGAAAAGTCTATCCTTTGCAGAAGTCTCCTACAAAAATAGTTATCAGGCCAGTCTACAGATGTCACCCTTCGAAGCTTTGTACGGCAGAAAATGCAGAACCCCTCTAATGTGGTCAGAAGTCGGAGAACGATCTTTCTTCGGCCCAGCCATTATCAGAGATGCAGAGGAGAAAGTAGCTCTGGTAAGAGAGAATCTAAAGGCAGCCCAGAGCAGACAGAAAAGCTACGCAGATACCAGACGCAGAGATTTAAGTTTCGAGGCAGGAGACTACGTGTATCTCAAAGTATCCCCGATACGAGGTACTCGGAGATTCCAAATCAAAGGAAAGTTGGCACCAAGGTACATTGGACCTTTTAAGATACTCAAAAGAATTGGAACTGTGGCTTATCGCCTCGAGCTTCCCGAGGAAATGTCGGACATCCATAATGTCTTCCATGTCTCGCAATTAAAGAAATGTCTGAGAGTTCCAGAGAAAATAGTACCCCCAGAAGTAATGGATCTTCAACCAGATCTCCGCTATCAGGAAAGGCCTATCAAAATTCTGGATGTTGCAACTCGGCTAACAAGAAGGAATGCGATACGTTTTTGCCGAGTGCAATGGAGTAATCACACAGAGGCAGAGGCCACATGGGAACGAGAGGATGATCTAAAGAAAAGAGTTTCCCTACCTGTTCGAAAGCGAGTCGGAATCTCGAGGACGAGATTCTGTTTAAGTGGGGTAGGTCTGTAGCGCCCTCAATTTTGTGCTCATTTAAAAACCATTAAAATTTGCCCTTTTAAAAAATTTTCAACCAAAATTAATTTTCTAGTTTAAGTTAGAGCCCAAATTAAAAATTTTGAATTTTAAACCATGCACAAAGCTCACCATATGCATTTTTGGAGTTTATTGTTTTTATTTTCAGTGTTTGTTCGGTTTTTGTTTTTGTCCGAATTTGAATTGCCTTCAAATTCAAATTCCAGAAAAGTTTGAATCCTTTCCCTCTCCAAAAACCGTGTTGGGCCAAATCTCCAGCTGGCCCATCTTCTTTTTCCTATTTCTCTCTTTTCTTTCTTTTCCGCGCTGGCCCGACGTAGCCCATCTTTTTCCGGCCCAGCCTCCCTCGGCCCGTCTCCCTCTCGTGTCACTGACCAGCGGGCCCCGCCGCGTCGTCTTCCTCCTGCCGCGCCGGCGCGAAATCCGCCGCCGCCCATACCGAGCTGCCGGAGGTCATTGACCCGTCGATTCAGCGCACAGGAGTCGTCCTCGCGCACACGTGAGCCACACCGCCCCTCCTCCGTCCCATTCCATCGCACAGCGCCGCCTCCATCGCCTCAACCCTAACCCCGGCGAGCTCCCCGACGACGCCCATGCCTCACTGCCCTCCTCCGTCAACCACAGCGCCATCTCATCGCGTCCAGGGCACTGGAGCCATTCCCGCGCCCGCGTCATCGAGCCGGCCCACCATTCCCCGTCGCGTCAACGTCAATCCGGCGAGAAAATATCTCGCCGGAGACGGAGATTTCCCCCGCGCGCACCGCCTTAGCGCGGCTATAAAGAGGCGCCCGAGCTCTCTCTTCTCCTCCTCCGTCACTCCACTCTCCCGCTCACTCATCCCGCATCGCCCGAGCTCCTCTTCCCTCTCTCTTCCCCATCTCCGGCCAAGCACCGGTGAGCCCCTCCGCTGCATTCCGCCACTCGCCACTCCCACAGAGCTTGAGGTGACCACCTCCGCCCTCTTCTCCTCCCTCCGCGCCCTCTCTTTCTCCTCCTCTCACCCCTGAGACCCACGCGCACCGAGCGCCGCCGCTCCGCCGCCTCCTTCTCCGTCTCCGGCCGCCGTGGGACGTTCCCCGGCCAGGCCAGGCTCATCCCTAGCCTCCACGCACTCACGCGCACGTCCGCACCCACTCAAAATCGCGCTCGCGCGCGCGCACCCTTCTTCCCCGCGCACTCTGGCACGCCGCCAAGCTCCGGCAAGCTTGTGCCGCCGCCCTAGCCTCTGTCCTCGTCGACGTCAAGCGCCCGAGGGTCCGCCGTCGCGCGTAGAGTCCGCAGCCGCCCTCCGCGCCCTATTCCGACCACCGTAGCCGCCGCCGGCGAGCGTTCCGGCGCCGTGCTGTCGCGCGCGCGTCCCCGCCACCGCGTCTGACCGGGTCGCGCCGGCGTCCGACGTGGCTGCCACGTCGGCACCACGGGCCCGCGACGACCCGAGTCGCCGCACACGTGGTGCACGCGGCGCACCGTGGACCACCCCGTTTGCACTCTGTGGTCCACGGCCCCGTGGATCAGGTCCATGGCACAGTAGCACGCAGTGGTCCGGCCCCTCTGGACCCGCATGTCAGCCTCTCACACACAGAGCAAATTACTAGGTGCACCCGAGAGTGTACACAGAAATCAATTTCGAGCACATTTCAATAGCAGAAAAATCCCAATAAATTCCCAAAATTCCTATATTCTTTTCTAACCACCTTGCAACCTTTGTAAACCTCTGGAAAATTAGGATGTTGATTATACTTAATTAAGTTAATCAATTCCTAATCTTATCTCTTTCTTTTACATTCAAAAATTCACAACTTATTCATTTTAGCTCCAAATCCAGAAATTCTTGCACCTAAATTCTTCTAAAATCCTTGTCTATTCATTCACACCAAAGTTATATCATTTGATGTTTATTTGGATTTTATTTTATTTGATGATTGTTTAATTGATTGTTAAGCTGTAGATTTATTCGCCTTTTATTTTCTTTTAATCGTTAGATAACCAAGATTTCGAAGAAGAGCATGAGGACCCCGACTACGAGGAAGGACTAGAGGAAGAAGGCGTTGAAGGCAAGTCCTAACCTCCTTGATCATATTGCGCCTATGTTTGCAAATAATCCTACTTAGAGCTTGTTTTTAAATAAACAGGCATAGTATTAATAAATAATTTAAATGCTTAGTATGTCCTTAGTAATTGTTGATTGCCTTGCCTTGATATTGCTTATACCCTAATTTCCTTGTTAACCCTAGGTCCCAACATCATTAATCTTTAATGATATGTTGGATGAAAATGATGCTTAGGACTTTATTACACCATGTGTATAATTAATCTTGCTACACATGTTTTGTGTTAAAATGTGTGTGTTCTTGGTGGTGTGCGTAAATGTGAACATGGGTGGGATTAGTGATAATATGAAACCCATAGTGGGGTATATTTTGGCGGGAACAGGAGAGTAAGTCCTCAGTGGGGAGGCTATCTCTGGGACGCCACACCTTGTTGGGGGTTGGCTATTGAAGATGCCTGTTTCGGTCGTATAAGGACCGGTTCATGTGCCGCCTTGTCTAGCACCCTTCGTGCAACCACATGCCTTGTATGGGAAAGGTTTGGAACCACACCTTACTAGTGTCACCCGGTACCCACCAGGAGGCGGGAGTCGCAGCGAAAGCCAGGAGAAGACCTAACGAGATTGGCGTTAGCGTCCGGCAGTTGGTGATGGCTTGTGGCCCCTATTCCTATGGTGAATGGATGCCCCTGGTCGTGGTATTTCCGTGGTGGTGCCATGGTGACACCAAGTAGGTACGGGACCATTAGTATGCCAGTCTAAGCCATGACAATGGCAAAGGCCGGTATACCTTGTGGGTAAAGTGCTCAACCTCTGCAGAGTGTAGAATCTATCCGGATAGCCATGTTCCACGGCATTGGACAATTGCGAAGGCAATGGCCACACAATGATTAGACTTTCTATGTGAGTCATCCTAGCTTGGCGTGTGTGTTTTGGAATACACCGGTTTGGAACCGCGTGCTGGTTGTCGGCCAGCGTTAAAACTTGGGAACTGACGGGATGAATGCATCTCCCCCAGGGCCAACCAACCCCACTAATTCTAAAACCTTGCTTGACTTAGTTTGCAAAGCTGTTTTGCTTTCCAAATAAACCCTTGCATAAAAATTGGCTTTTCGGCCGATACGACACCCCTAGCCTTTTCCTTGATCCCTCCCTTGCATACTCTTGACCCTCGTGTTAGGACTTGTTGAGTACCTTATGTACTCACTATTGCTCCAACCATTCAGAAGAAGAAGAAGAATACGACTTCCAAGGTGATGGCGATGAAGAGTAGGGTTCTGTCCGCGCACAAGTCTGCCTGTAGTGTGGTCCCCGCTTCAGTCTTCCGTTGCAGTAGTTGTAGTGCAGTGTTACTGTCTTCAGTGGCACTCCAGTGTGGTGTTTGTGCCGTGTTGTAATAAGGCCTTTGGCCATTGTAAAAAGACCTTTTGTAATATAAAGGCTTGTGATGAGACTTGATATTATTATTAAAAGTATGACTCTGAGATGCCATTCAGTGGAAGTGTCGTATCAGCGTCTGATCCAGGGACTGATACGGTAAGCACTAGTACTCCAGAAATGGGGTACGACACAAACAGATCAAGAAGAATAAAAGAAAAGGAATGAATCAATAAGGGAAAAAAGGGCAGTGCGAATTAGAGTTATTATTTTTTTTATTCACTAAACAGGTTATGTGATTGGACCAATTGTATTGTATTTACTTTGCATTCTATCTACGATAGAGAATTGTAAGGTGTACATACGTTAGGATGAGGAGGGGATGCTTTGGATTCCATTTGCAATAAAAAAAAATCATACGAGTAGCAATTCTTTGGTAGGGAGTGGGGGCATATGCCCCTCCTCTCATTCTTTCATCTCTTGAAAGACATGTGAATACTTGAAAGAGAGGTGAGGTATTACAATCCAGAAATGTGAGAAATGTCGTTATGTAGATATTACAAGATTTTTCTATGCATATTAGTTTGCCATTGGGTCTCAAGAATGATTGGACTTCAAGTTTGTGCTCGCACACTAGTCTCACAGTAATATAAAGTGTAGAATAACATCCAATATATTCCAATCTTAAATGTTCCTTACAATTACCTTCTGGGTTGAGAAAGAGGTGGACGATGAACATATAAGAATAATGAAACCATCGTACGAGATGTATCTCCTGTCATATCAAGACTTTACACTTCCAACAAATTCAATAGATATTGTAAAGAATAAAGTACGCTCACAATGATGAAAATGATGAATTGCCCCAATTAAAAGTAGTCTGTAATAAAAAGCATATGATGCATAAGCGTATATGTAGTGATTCTTAAGGTAGGGAGTGAGGATATATGCCCCCCCCCCCCCCCCCCCTCCCCTCCCCTCTTGTTCTGTATCCCCTCTCTCTTTCATCTCAAGGACAGTGGAAATTATTTTTGATTACACATGAATTATTCAAAAATTGCAGGTCCAGCTTCACATTCTTCCTCAGCTTATCGCTATGTTTTCTCCACCACGTCATATTAAAATACTACATCTGTTTCGAAATAATTGTCGGTCTAGTTTTGGAATCGGGAATTAAAGAGAGAGAAATGTGCATTAAGAAGTGAGAACGACAAGTAATTTGAGAAAACTGTTTAATTAAAAAAATGTAGTAGCACACATTTTTGCTGTAGAGTGCTGACCCTTTTGTTATGTCCTTGGTTAGATGGCATCTTTCCATCGGCAAATTGACTATCAGCAGATTGAACGTTAGTGTCTGGTCATTGCAGTGCAAAGGTAGATGGTTGTTTTAAACACATTATCTGAAATGAAACAATTTGTTTTCTCTCGTCTGAAACATTACATATAGGTAGAACAGAGCATTTGGCACAATTCCAAGATCTGCATCTGACCTGACCTGATGGATAGTACAAGACTAAAGATTTGTTTTTGTTTTTTTTGTAAGGCTAAAGATCGTTGTGGAACTCATTTATTGGGCATTCACTTGCTTGAACAGGGTCTTCAGTAACGAACTGTATTGCAGTTTTTTTTCACTGAAAAAGGGCTGAGGATACTTTACCCTGACAGAACAACCATCTTGAGTTTCTCTGAAGAGTTTCAGGTTCAATTAAGATTTTGGTTTCTGAAATCTTTAGTTATGCAAAGCAAACCACTTGATCTTCGTTTCTGTTGTACGAAGAGGCAGGAGAGGAGACGATCATCCCACAGCGCTCTGAAACGGGGTAGTACGTCGCTGCAGCCAAGCAAGATCTTCATGTGAAAGCTGAGACCGCAGCTCTGTAGTCACCATGTCACGAATGAAATAACCAACCATTGCTGTCATTAGCATCGGCACGATGGCTGTGGGAGTGGCACGGCACCAAGGCTTGGGCTGGGCCCTTGGGGCTCGACGAGCAGAGCAGAGCAGAGCACGGCGCAGCTGTCCTGTCAAGTGTCAAGCACCGCCAGTGCCAGCTTCGCTTCAGTTCAGACATCAATCCATGGCACGAGGGTGCAGCACCGTACGTGTTCGTTGCTGAACGGTGCTCCTCGATCACAAGCCAAGATAGGACTACAGCGGGAAGCTTCTATCACCATGCTCGCCGGCAATGGCGAAGGGGACGCGCGAGGCAGGAGAACGGTGTCGAGCAACGACGTCGGTCTGTCTGTGGCTGGCGTACGACTGGCGCTGGCAGAAGACCGTCGCAGATCGAGCGCCGCGGCGGCGCGCTCGCTCCGTTTTGTTCGGGTGCGGCGACTCGCGCGCTTGCTTCATTCCGACCTCCGGTTCTTGCTGCGTGAGACATGGATGGGCGCGGCGAGGTCTTGTGGTCCCGTGGAGGAGGACGGCCGCGGCGGACGGGCACGAGGAGGAGCCGAGCGGGGCCGAGAGCGCCGCCACCGGAGCAGGGAGTCCGAACCAGGGGTGTTTCTGTAAAATATCTGGATCGCGACAATAATCGCGATCCAAACCAGGGGTGTATTTGTAAATAATTTGGATCACGATCAATAGTCGCGATCCAAATTGGGGGGTATTTTGCAAATTGTCTTCGGGCCGTGGAGATGGCCGCCGGCGACGGTCCTGCCGACCTCCTCCAGCCGCGCCGCTCCCCGCCCACGCCTCCGCATCCCTCGCCTTCCTTCACCCAGTCACCGCGTGCAGGGTCCTGGCTGGCTCGTCTGGAGGTGGTGCTCTGCTGCGGCCGGCGGCAGCGCCGCCGGGAGACGGTGACGACGAACCCCGCGCCGTGGTCTCTCGACGGAGCTCCGCCGCGTTACGGGCCGGGCCGCTTCCTCCCTCCTGATGTGTCTTGATCCATGGCGCGTTCGAGCAATCGAGCAACAGCCAAGAATATCGCAATCGAGCAACAGCCAAGAGGAACAGACAGCCAGACAGGAACGCGTGTGTTTCCAGAATGTGGGTTGGACAGACAGACATGGAGCAAGCTTCGGTGCAAGATTGTACTCGGTCTGATTGAGAAGAAGAACGACAAGATGGAACATCACGAATTTACAGAGTTCCTCACTCACAGATGGCGACAGAACCGCAATATGGCCAGATGCTGCTGATGGGTGATGCCACTTACCATTGGATGGCGGCATGGAGAAACTCTATTTCTGATGTACCTAGAACTTTTGTTATCCTTATTATGTCAGTGTTGAATGCATAATTGGGCTGCAAAATTTCTTAATATTTGAGAATGATAGCCTTATTTCAGTAGAATGTTCCCAGTTAAAATTTTTACTGTAGAATGTTCCCAGTTAAAATTTGATAAATTGACCATGAGCCGATCCTGTTTAGTCTAGTGCAGAGGTGGAGGGTTCTTCTTAATAAGGCGTTGCTAAGTTTCTCTAGATCATCTTTTAACTTTATAAGAAATGTATGAAAGATATGCAAATCCATACCAAGCTCCACCAGATCATATCTAGCCTCTTGTGTAGCATAGGTACTGCATGAAATCCTGTAGGAAATAGCCTCATCAAAAAAAGGAATTAAAGGGAAGTGCAAACATAAAGAAGCATTATTTCATATGTGCAGCAAACAAAAGCTCTGAACTTGTCACTTGCAGGAATTATTTGACAATATTATGAAACGGTCGTTCTACTTGCCAATGTCTTATGACAAAGTGACCTATAAGCCCCACTAGTCTGTGCAACACTTGGTGAATATTTTATGTTGGTTCACATATTACTTTATTATCTTGGAGTATGTTGTTGTATTTATGATACTTGAAGGGCACTAACATTGTAGCAACTCCTGATCCACTGGTGCTTAAGTTTTTATTTTGCTCGAGACGAGCAAAGTTTAAGCTGGGGGGGGGGGGGGGGGTGTTGACGGTGTTTAAACCATTAAATTACCTTCAACATATCGGTAACTAAAAGGGTAAGTCACCAAAGCTCGTTATTAATTTGTTTTACTAATGAGTTTTCACGAGTTTTGGATGATTTATGAGTGCAGGAGTAAATCCGGAAAAAAAAAATGGTCCACTGTGAGCAAAATGATTTATGACCGGCCTTGTCCAGCACCCAAAGCCTGCAGGCTTCCTCCAATGGGCTTCTCTTCGGATTTCGGAGTCCTCTTCAGAATTGTGGGTAAATCTCTCTTGTAAACTAGTAGGTGGCCCCGCAAATTTGCGCGGCTAGGCCTGTTACAATATTTATATATGCAAAGTTTTTCGAAATCATGGTCCAGAAGTGCGTTCTCTCTCTCTCTCTCTCTCTCTCTCTCTCTCTCTCTCTCTCTCTCTCTCTCTCTCTAAAATATGGCCACGTCATGCAGCAAATTGTCGAAAATAAATTTGTTGCTTGCATTTTGTACGGTTATATATTTCTTGATGTCACGTTATTATCGCGATGAAGTCTACATCCTCGTCTTTCGCACTAAAACTTACGAAGCTATTAAGCGATCACGTCGCTCCTCACATAATTCCTACGTCCACCAATGCACGAATTTTTTAATTTCTGCAAAGTTAAAATTTCTCAACATTGTCCATTAATAGAAAAATATTGTTAATATTGAGAATATGTCAACAACACTGCTAGATTTAGTATAAAATCATCTATCATAATAAATTAAACAACTATTTATATTACACTAATTTATTTTTACATATACTAAATGATCAAAGATGAGAAAGTTTGATTTCATCAAACTCAGAATTGCTTACATTCTAAACAGAGGAAGTAATTGAACGAAGCTCTTCTGCCTAGGTTCTTTGTTCTCTGCCGTTGGGTGCTCATGCTAGAATGTGCCCACTATCCAAAGCATTGCTCCATCACGATGAAACCACAGCCAATGCAGCCAGCTATTCCAATCAGCAATGTTCATCTTGTGTTATCCACATTGTTACCTCTTTACTATATTAATCCTAGTAGTGTTGGTGAAATTCATCATCGCGTTACTCCGCACATTGATATTGTTGGACCAATCTTTGACGAAAATGTTTCAATATGGACGATTTCCTTTTCCATCATCTCATACTGTATGCATGCAAGAGAGTGCACGGCAATTTGGCTTCTCATTGTGCTAGACGTATGTGCAATTAATTACTACCCTACAGCTATATTGGTGTAATCTTCCACGGGCAATCATCCATCCAAAAAAGGATCCATGCTCTTGTTCTTCATTGAAAAGCCTTCAACTCTAGCTTCTTCCTCCCATGCTTCTTCAGTTCCGACGCTCCCTGTAACACTGCATGCATCGTTCACTGCATGAGTTGGGGATGCTCGTGTTCACCATGGGCATGATCTGATCATCTAGGTTGGTGAGCGAATCGCCACCAGCCAGCATTGCACGAACTTCCACCCGGCTGCCCTCCGTTTCATCTCGTTCCCCTTGTCGCCGGCCGTCGCCTCCCTGATCCTGCCTGCGAGCACCTCACGCCGCCCTCCGTCCCAACATCCCACTCGGCCCATGTGTACCGGCAGTTGGTCTGCTGCACGGCGAAGAAGGGCCAGCACAGCATTGGCACGCCGGTGCGTCAGGAACGCCACGTCGACCGCCTCCTTCTCACACAAGGGCCTCCCGTCGCCTCCAAGAATTCGGGAGGCAGCGCGGCGTCGTCGCCCTTCACGGGGTCGGGCCGGAAGATCCACAGGAACAAGAGCTCATGCCTCGCTGATCCCTACCGCTGATCAAGCCATCCTTAGAGGTTATCCCCTGCCCATAACTAACGCTCACGGCTCCTGCCCCGTGAACTTCTCACCATCGATCTCATTTATGCCGCTGCAAAAACTACGGCAGCAAGCCAGCAACCAAGTTTTCAGTGACATGGTTCTTGTACTCGAACTGCAAGGATGCACCCCGCCGTGACCCAATCTGCTGCAGGCCTCTTCTCATCATATTTGTTGCATTCTTGTATTATTGAAATGATCGCTTGTTTGTTTGCTAGCTTCAAGCACATCTGCTCCTCGAGAATGCGGCTTGTATCTATCCGGCCACATGGCAGGGTGCCGTGTGCCAACGTCTTCATCAATTGACTGCTGACTCTTGAATGCTCGCATGGCCTTCACAGGATTGACGACCAACCACAATCTCTACCGCATTGCCGCTGATCGAGAAAAGCGGATCATGCAGCATGAAGCGAATCAACGGCTAGATCGGCTTGTACATGGGCACGGCTGTGGGTAAATTTATTTTTTATGCGAGAGGGGGTTATTAGTATACAGCCTGTTCGTTTCGCTGCAGCTGCGGCTGCAGAAAAATAACTGCGAATACTGTAGCTGCTGCTGAAAACACTGTAGCGAGACGAACAGGCTGATATAGACATATAGTTCGTTTTTGGATGGCTACGAACTAACATGCTGAGAGACCACGTTCGGTATGTAAGATATGCTACGCCCTATTTGAAGTATCTTATAAATTCTGTTATTTTTTAATTATGACTTTATGTTATTGTTTTATTTGACATGGACTCTTTTATTAATCTTGACCATTCAATCTTTATAAAATCCAACGATTCATTTTTTTTCTGATTAATGTGACAATTTTGTGGCCTTATTAAGAACGAACGTGGTGGCTTCTTTTTCAAATATTAAGATAATAGATAAGAGAGTGATTGTGTCGAGATGGACAACATTATAAAGTACTCGGACAATGTCAGGAGTTGTAGCAGGGTCTCTATTTTGATTTGAAATGGTTACACCTTTGTCGTGGAGTAGCATCGAGATTGATGCACCCCAGGAACGTAATTAAACTCCCCTTTGTCGTGATTGCTTTGCCACACTACTGGCCTAAAGACAATGAGCTTCGTCTCCACCACATGCCGGTAACCGCAGTGCACAGCCTCCACCAAAAATCCAGCAACTCAGGGGGTGCCCGGGCGAACCATGCAGTTCGCCACGGGTGCCCTGGGCACGCTCCTTCCCAAGCTCGGCAAGCTGCTCCAAGATGAGTACAATCTGCAGAAGAGTGTCAAGAAAGACATCCAGTTCCTCACGGATGAGCTTGAGAGCACAGGCGCTGCCCTCCGCAAGATAGGCGACATGCCGCAAGAGCAGCTGGACGAGCAGGTAAAGATCTGGGCGCGCGAGGTCAGGGAGCTGTCCTACGACATGGAGGACGTGGTCGACACCTTCCTGGTGCAGGTCCAGGGTGCTGACACTACCAGCAGAAGCAGCTCCAAAAGGTTCGTCAGAAAGATGGTAAAGATGTTCACCAAGGGCACGATGCGCCATCACATCGCTGAAGAGATTAAGGAGATCAAAGAACGCGTCACGCAGTTGGCTGCCCGCCGTGACAGGTCAGGGTGTAGTACCTCCTCATCAGATTTGCATTTGAATTCTTCCTCATCAGATTTTTTTTTCCTTCCTCAAGAAAGGATCAGAATCTTCTTCTAACCAACAACTGCTCGTTTCTGGATCTCTTTTCCTCGGACAGGTGCCGGGTTGATGATATAAATCCTACCACCACAACCTTGATTGATCCTCGCCTAACAGCTCTGTATACCCAAGCGTCTGACCTTATCGGCATTGATGAAACAAGGGAACAAGTAATCTCAAGGTTGTTTGTGGGAGGGAAGCAACAAAGGATAGTCTCTATTGTGGGGTTTGGGGGATTAGGCAAGACAACCCTTGCCAAAGCAGTGTGTGACAAGATTAAAAATGAGTTCCAGTGCACGGCTCTTGTCACAGTGTCTAAAAATTTTGACATGAAGAGAGTTTTCATGGACATCCTGTACGAACTTGATCGTGGAAAGTATGGAAACATTCATACTACAATGTTGGAATTAAAGCAACTCGTTGATCTAGTCAAGGGATTCCTAAATGATAAGAGGTATGCACTATCTAGAGTTCGCTAATATTTTTATTTGTTGCTTGATGTAGCTCATTACTGATGTGTACAATTTACTGAGGCTCGTGTGATAACAAACCCATTGTGTGAGTGAGTGCGGTGCACATAGTGAATCCTGACATCTTTTTTTTTTTGTAAAATAAAAGGTCTCTCATCTATTTGGTAGAGGTAACAATGTGGGTGAGTGAGTGGTTGAATGTGGGTGTGCGCACTGAATCCAGAATTCAGACATCTCATTTTGTTTTGTAAAATAAAGTATCTCATCCATTGGTTGTAGTTTTAAGTTATTCATCTTTAACTAGTGATTTGTAAATTATACATTATGAAATAAGTGTAAATTATACTTCAGTTTCATATTTTAACATGTGAAGATATTGAAAAGAATATCTGAAAGCAAAGAATTATTACCTGGACGTTTGGTGTATTCAATACATTTGAAGTTATCTTCTATGTCATCGGATAGGTGGGAATAGGGTAGGTTTCTTAGGTTGTTTTTCATCCTCTGTAGCCGGCCATGGGCCGTAGTTTCATACGCATTTATCTTATATATCCTGTGGTGGGGTATAACACGTTGAGTTATGGAGTTCCCCATTTTGGGGATTATATATAAAAAAAAAGAATTGAATGTGTAGGATGCAAAATTCGGTTAGATTAAGACGACGTTGTCCCGGCAGGTCAACCAAAGGCCCCCGCCACGTTCCAATCTTGTATGAATGAAGTGTTTAAGGAGTTATAGTTTAATAACATGTAAATTATACATTATGAAAATGTATCTCATGAAAATTCTAAAAACATAAGCATTATGTTGGTATCGATATTAATTTCTAGAAACTTATGATAAAATAGACAAATCTAAAGTATTACTTTTTTGAAACAGAGGGAGTAGTGATATTTAAAATATTAGAGTACGTGTAGTGTGTAAATTTGTTTCACACTTTCCGTTAAATTGTTAGTTATGCTTACATTATTTTTCTAATGACGTACACACAGGTACCTCATTGTTATCGATGATATGTGGGATATTACACCATGGAAGATACTTACATGTGCTCTGAGTGAGAATAACACAGGAAGTAGAATAATCATAACTACTCGAATAATTGATGTTGCCAAGCATATAGGAGGATTTTTTGAGCTCAAACCTTTTACACATGAGAACTCTAAAATATTATTCTACAGACGAATATTTGAATCTGAAGACAAATGTCCGAGCCAATTTTATGAGGTATCTGAAAAGATTTTAAGTAAATGTGGAGGTGTGCCATTAGCAATTTTGACTACATCTAGTTTGCTAGCTGATAAGTTGGGAGATATAAATGAATGGCATGAGTTGTGTGACTCTATTGGTTCTGGACTTGGAGGAAGTCATGATTTGGACAATATGAGGAACATATTATATCTTAGCTATTATGATCTGCCTTCTCATTTGAAGACTTGTTTATTATACCTTAGTATATTTCCAGAAGATTATGTATTTCGAAGGGATCGGTTGATATGGAGATGGATAGCAGAAGATTTTGTCTGTTGTGGAGAAACGGACCGGAGCTTATTTGAGGTGGGGGAGAATTACTTCAAACAGCTTTGTAATAGAAGCCTGATCCAACCATACATGGATGAATTTGGTCTGCCTCGGACTTGCCGCATGCATGACATGGTGCTTGATCTCATTCGTTCCTTGTCAAAAGAAGAAAGTTTTGTCACCACTACATCGGGTGATACCAGCATGCCCTCTTCAAGAAGCAATGTTCGTAGGTTATCTCTTCATAGTACTATTTGTCCTGCAAAAGGCATGCCAAAATTAAGGTCCCTTAGTATATTTGGTGGTGCTAGTGTATTTGATTCAATGCCATCCCTTTCATCTTTTAATCTTCTACGGGTCTTAGATCTAGAAGGTTGCAACCTTACAAACCGTCAAGGTCTGAGGTTTCTTGGGGACTTATTACACCTGAGGTATCTAAGCCTACTACGTACTAAATATGGGGGTAAGCTCCCTGATGAGGTAGGGAAGCTACAGTTTCTGCAAATATTGGACTTGAGGGGAGCAAGAATAACAGAAGTGCCAACGAGTCTTGTGAGGCTAAGGCAGTTGATGTGCCTGTATGTTGGCATCCATACAAGGCTGCCAAGTGGATTGAGGAAGATAATTTCCCTGGAAATGCTATCGGGTGCGATGGATTCTACGTTCATCGTGGAAGATCTGCGCCATCTGACGCAGCTAAGGCAACTCCAAGTTGGTGTTTTGCCGAATGAGGAAGGCAGATCAGATCTGAACCCGGTTAAAGCATTGTTAGAGTCCCTGGGCAACTTGCGGAAAATAAAAGATCTACAGATCTGGGGGGACTACAGAGCTGGTGTCGATCTCGAAGGCTCGTTGGAGTCCCGGGGAAGCCTGCGCCGTCTTTTTATTTGTGAAGCCAGTTTATTGCCGACATGGATTAATCCTGCGTCGCTTAGTTTCCTCTCCATCTTGCACATTACGATTCTTCAAATGGGAAGGGGGGACATCCAAGTGCTCGGGACGCTGCCAGCTCTTTGCTATCTATACTTGGATATCAGTAGCTCTATACAGATTAAGGAAAGGTTCCCGGTTAGCGTGGATGCCTTCCCATGTTTGAGAGAATGCACATTCAGTGGTTTTGAAATAGTACCATCAATACTCCCTGCAGGCGCAATGGCAAGGCTGGAAACTTTTCAATTCTCGATCTGCCTGGAGGATTTCGTCAGTGGTGATTTTGAAGATTTGGCCATGGACCACCTCCCTTCCCTTCGCAGTGTGTGTGTTTGTATCAATACACATGGGATAGCTGAAGAGGTAATATTGAGGGTGGAAGAGATGCTGAAACACAAGGCGGCTGTCCACCCCAACCATCCCTCTATACATATCGAAAAGAGTAAGTCTTTACTTCACGGCTTCAGTTTTGAAATTTTATAATTATGTGCATTTAGTTCTGCTTATAATTATTGAAGATGTGAGTTGCAATGCTTTACATAATCTTATATTGTAAAATCTCTGTGAAATCCTACCGTCTGCGATACCTGGTTGTTATTTATGTTGTCCCTCTCGATATTAATTTCAGAGAGTGCGGAAGATAGCCTTTTTTCAAGGATGTTTCACCGTAAAGTTGCAATGATCGATTTGGGTATTGTATTATAAAACTGGTACGTCCTCTTTTAACAACTGCTTGTCTTCTCTGCTTCTGAAATTCTAAATATGTTACTCTGTTTGCATGCATAGCATCTCCACGGATGCCGGTAAACTCATTTGTACGCACAAGTTGTTCCTGCAGCACCGTTAAGCGGCATAGTAGTTAGCCTTATCCTTAAGGTTGTCAAGTAATCTGTTTCCAGGTTGCCCACTTTGCATGCTTGACAAAGTCTGTTTTGTGGCTTGTCCAGTAATTTAGTCAGTTGGCAGTCCATTATTGTTAAATAGATATTCTATGATCTGGATGCAATCTGTTGCTCGGTAGCATTTTTCAACTCTGTTTTTCTTCAAGCTCAAGTTATGCCAGTGCAGTCTCTCTTAGACGTTAATCATATTTGAGTGTAGACTTGTGTTTTGAAGTGAGGCTGCGTGTATGCAAGTGTTTGCCATGCATTGTATTTCGTGAAAAAATAAATCATATAAGCATTTCTGAGTTTAGTCAAAGCCAATTTGCTTTAACTTTGACCTTCAATAACAACAAATTAATAACTCTTGTTTATGTATAAATGGTGTTATTAGATTTGTAATGAAAGCTATGCTAATATGTAACATTTTATATTTAAACTATTTTATTTTTATAGATATTGTTAATCAAAATTGATGATGTTTGACAGTTAACAAATTTAAAAATGTTTATATTCTGAAACGGTTGTAGTAGCCAGGTTCACCCATGCCGTTCACTGTCTGCTGCAGGCAGGGTTCAATAGGTTTGCACTGGGGTCGCGGAAGCAAAGCTAGTTTCTGCTGCAGACGTGTGGGACAGCCAGTGGCTTCGTTTGTACGGTGTTGGCTGGCTTCGTTTGTCGATCAGGTTGTCTGGTCACACAGCCAGTGGCAGTCAACTGCGTGCTCTTCAGTCCTTGGAACGATTCTTCAATTTATCTTGACCAATGCATGAGTTTACTTCTGCTTCATCAAACCTGTAATAATAATGTTCATTCATGCCGAAGAGAGCGGATTTTGTGCCCGCGGGGACAAGTGCCCACGGTATTATGCCACCGTTCGATTGCAACGATGCGTCGAGATTCGTTTCTCTGTTTGCGAACTCATTGAGTTTATCACCTGGGCGTGGAACAGTAATCATCCTACCCCCCTCCCCCCCCCCCCCCCCCTACTAAATGTGGTCTTCCCAACGCATTGCTGCAGCTTTCTGCTCCCTGTCTTTTCAACCAAATCTGCCAAAGAAGTAGGCGCGAAGCACTTTCGTTTTGAATTTAAAACTATTTTAGAATCCCGCGCACGATTTCGTTCTCTATAAAATGCGGGCCGGGTGCATCGGTTCTTTTCATTCCGCGACAGGCAGCCCTTCTTCCCCCTCGTAGCATTGTAAAGCACAATGGCTATGCAAGCACACTCCGGCGATGTGGAGACCGTGGCCTCTGGACGGAGGTGAGTGAGATTGTTATCATTTTCAGTTCACTTAAACCCGTTTACTTAGGTTTATGGTTGAGTGTATTTTGTATTTTGATAGTAAGACCTATGTGAATCCTGTTGCTGCCCTGATTGTTCGATGTTTCTGTATTTCATCTTTTTCAGTAGCATTAGAGCAATTAGGGGTCCAGCTGGAAGAGTTCCGCCATCGGGAGAGACCGCAATTGAGCGTGCGCTTCGTCAAGCTGAGGCGCGACCTGCAGGCGCCCCAGTATTCCGTCCAGAAGTTGGCACAGCCTTTGATACGTGCGACGAGGGGTATGAGTTTTACAACCTCTTTTCATGGGAGAAGGGCTTCGGGATCCGCTACGGCCGTAGCAGAACAAACTCTGCTTCGTACAGAACCAGGCAGGACATCGTGTGTGCTTGTGCGGTAAGTGATGCTAAATCCGTCTGTTTTATCGACTTAGACATTGTGACGGTATATATAACCTGGCTGTGAATTTCTACAGGGGAACAGCCCTGTTGGCATTAACTCCACACAACGCTCTGGGTGTCGTGCCATGATAAGGCTACTACGGAGCGATGATCATGGATGGTATGTTGCTCGTTTTGTGGAAACTCATAACCACCAGCTATCTCAGGGATGTGGAGAAACTAGGCAGTGGAATTCCCATAACAGGATTGATCCTGTTGCGAGGGATTTCATCCGAAATGTCCGTGCTAACAATGTCAGCTTGTCGCGGCTGTACGGGGTCATTGGAGGGACCCTGGGATACGGCCCGGCAGCGCCGTTTACAAAGCAGTCGCTGAGAGGTCTATGTGCAAGGATGTCGCAAGATTCCATCGTTGATGACATCTCTAAGACTATGAAGCTGCTTGGAGAGATGCAAGGTTCGGATCCGGACTTATCTGTGTGCATTGATACTGAAGAAGGCAGGGTTCGGTCCATACTCTGGTGTAACGGAAAGAACAAGGTAGATTACTGTCATTTCGGTGATGTCGTCACTTTTGACACTACTTACAGAACCAATCTATACAACATGCCATTCGGGTTGTTCGTTGGGGTGAACAACCATTTTCAATCAATCGTTTTTGGAGCTGTTTTACTGACACATGAAACAACGGAGAGTTTTGAGTGGTCATTTTCCACCTTCCAGAATATAATGAACGGGAAGTGCCCACAAACTATATTAACAGGTCAACCACTTTTTTCATGTTTGCTCTAGTTTTTTTCTCGCTTATGCAAGTCGAATTTAATCTCTGCTTATGCTGTATATTTTTTTTGTTGTCCCCTACAGACCAGTGTGCCGCGATGGAGGCGGCGTTGAAGACAACAATGCCGGGTACAAGGCACAGGTGGTGCCGCTGGCACGTACTACGGAACGCCAAGGAGAAGCTTGGTGGAGTTTACAGCAAATTCTGTGGCTTCAAGCGTGAGTTCCACTCGTTAGTGACTGATATAATTGACCCTGTGGAGTTTGAATCAAAGTGGGCGGATATAATCAGTAGGTACGAATTAGTTGGTAATCCATATATTGAGAGGCTCTACACGCACCGTGAGATGTGGGCAAAGCCTTATTTCACTGGAATTTTTTGCGGCGGTATGACTAGCACTCAAAGGAGTGAGAGCGCAAACCATTTGCTAAAGTCATACATACCTAGATCGGCGCCAATGCATATGTTTGTGACCCAGTACAACGCCATGCTGCGGTCCAGAGATGCAGATGAAGACCGTGAGAACCACGTATCTAGACAGGTACAACTGTAGTCTGCAGATGAAGACTGTAATAGTATGATACTTGAATCTAGTTTGCTTGTTACTAACCACTTAATTTCATCTGTGGTGCAGAAGAGGAGGCACATTCGTATTGGAGTTCCAATCGAGTGGAACGCGGCATCCATATACACTAGGACAATGTTTGACAAGTTTTCCAATGAGCTCTATGCGTCTGGTGCTTACGCCTTGATTGGCAATGGTTCTGCGAATCGATTCACGGTGCGGCCGGCACTACAGCAACAAGGAGATAATGTGCATGAGCACTCTGTTGTTATCCGTGTTGATAACACAAGTTACATATGCGACTGTGGTTTATTTGAGCATATGGGAATGCCTTGTAGGCACATCCTAAAGGTATGTCATTGGTAAACCAAAAACAAAATCAATTATCCTTTCTGGTGCGATTTTACTAAAGCTACGCGATTTAACAGGTTCTTGTTCAGCGGGGGCTTACAAATATTCCAGATACCCTGGTGCTTAAGAGGTGGACTTTGGCTGCGCGTGAAGCAATCCCTGGGATGAATGAAGTACGTATTGGCACCAACTCAGCAATGATAGAACCGTCGACTATGAAGAACCTGCTCTATCTTGCTGCAATGGATCTCCTCGCTGAAGCTTCCATGAATGCTCACTCTTTTGATGCATCAATGCGTGCAATCCGTGAAGCGAAGCATTCAGTTCGTATAATCAACCAGTGCCATACATTTGGGGATGCCCCTACGACTCGGAATGTGATCCCAGAAGGAGTCACGCTGGATTTTGGCCAAGCTCCTGTAGTCCCTGAAAGGGTTCTTTTACCGCCGACCAAGGTGAAGTCAAGAGGCCGGCCACCTAGTACGAGACTGAAATCCAGGTCTGACTACTACGGGGCTCGGCCGAAACGTACTCGCAATGTGTCTGAGTGCTACGTCGATCCTGCTTCTCCTATCCCTGTGTGCATTGGCGATGGAGGGCAAATTGAGCCAGCACTGAAGCGTCAACCAAAATGTAAGCTCTGTGGCGGCGCTGGCCACAACAAGCTGACGTGTGGACGGAAGAGGAGTTGATGGTTCTCACCGGGGTCCCTTTAAGTTGGAGAGGTGTCTACATTGTGTTTAGTACCTGACCGATGAGTCAGCTAAGTGTGCCTTTGTGTTCGTTTGTCTTTAGAAGAAAATGTTGTTTCAGGGCAACTAGCTAGTGGTAGCCGTGTGCTATTGTCCAAGTCTAGGTGCTTATGTTGGTGATGTTGTTTTGTGTAAGTTGTAAGGTTCCATCAACTAATTTATGTTGTGCTTATGTTCGTGATTTGTGGTAAGGGTGTTTGCATCAGTTCGTATCAAGTTATTTTATTTTGGTAAGTCGGTGCGAAGGCATAAAACATAACAATTCGTGTACAAGGCTTGTGGATATAATTGTATCACGCTGTCGAAGGTTTTACCGGCCCTGAATCTGGTGCTGAAGTTTGATCACATGGTCGGTATCCTGAATAGTCGCAAGAAAGGCAGCCTGAGCCACCCCTGGGGAAATAAAACGGGGCAACTAATAACAATCCAGGCGCACCCATGGGCCTATGAGTGTTGATAGCCAATTTATTTTTTTGGGCGTGGACCAGTGAGGTCACATATCGGCATCGTCTAATAGTCTATGCACCTGCCCTGGTTGATGGCCCATGTAATTTTTTTTTGGTACTATTCATGTTGAGGTTGCACGTGGCAACTCCCAGTTGATCAGAATTTGTTTGCGACAACATACAATGCACATTGCATGATTCATAACAAGAGCAGGCTCAATCCAGACTACATTGTTCCAGACAATATTCAAATAGATACATACCACAAAATGTACCAAAGATACAGTACACCATACACCTAATGGTAGAACACATAGTGTAGTGGTTACGGGGCATCTTTTGCTTCCCTGGTAGACAAGGTGGAAAGTACTAGCCAAAATAAGCTACTGTTAACCAGTAAGTGAACCAATCCCTGAGGGTTCACAGAAAGCCATGTAGTGTATTAGGGCAGCGCAGTCCGGCGACACCGGTTAATGTTCATTGTCATCAGGCCGTAGACAAGTTCCTCCTTGTGTTTACGTAGCCGGTCCTGAAATATAGATAAGCATGTGCTTATTAGTGCCTTGTGATGTGGCATGTACACAATCAAAAACAGCCAAGTACTCACGCTGGTCAATGGCATGACTATAGATTCGCCATCGAAGTACCTGGCATAGTACGTCATGCATATACCATTGTCTTTCCTGCATTAGTGTGTCAATACATGCCATTTAGTTTTGCAGATTATAAAGACACGCAATCCGTAAAAATGTGCACTGAAATTATAACCTGAACATCAAACCCCTTGGCCACATGATGGATGTTTCCCAGTTAGCCGGGTCTTCCAGGACATCGCCGCAGCTGTGGTGCATGCAAGTAAACAACGCCCTCATCAAGCAGGAAGAAACGGCATCATGTACTTTCCTTGCATCAAATTCATTGGTGAATGGCTGCGACGGGTGTAAGATTGTAAGCTTGTGGGTTTCGTAGTCAAAGACGTAAGCCGTCCAGGTGCCGCACACGTACACAGGAACAACCACCTAGATGCAATAAATTTCCACCGTCAGCATAAAAAACACCATTTCATTAACGAAGCTCCATGCAAGTGATTCCATTTGTGCTACCTGGATACATCGGCAGGGGTCATGCTTTATGTGGCATCCTTTGAATGCCAACCTCGTCTCAGATATGTGTTTGTTTGTGGTTGCGGTAGCGACTGCTTGCTGGCAGATGAACCAAAAAAAATAAAAGTCAGTACGAGAACCGTGCAATCTATCAAAACACAATATGCTAATTCATATATGTTGTAGTTGCTAACCGCCCACTCTGCTGGTAGATAGTGTCGCCAGACTGGTGAATTCTTGTGTGTGTGTAGTTGATACTCGATGTCTTGTAGCATTGTGAAAACAGTGCTGCATGTCTGGATCTGCAGTTCAGCGTCGTTGCAAAGCTGCAACTTCATTTCACGCAGGCTCAAGCTTGATTTGAGAGGATGTGCTAGGTCGACTGCTTTCCTGTAACCAAAGTGTATGTTTCAGCAGCTGGCCGCTAAACTTCAAACTACAAATGGTCTAATTCAAAGAAAAGAAAATATAGCGTACTTGCTAAGTTGGTGCTCTTCTTCTGCAGCACATATCCAGTTATACATTGCTTGCGATGCCCCTGCAGGAAATGGTTCGTAAAACTCTGCGAACCAGAAGGGGGAAACACCATGCAGCGCGTGCATCCCCCTTGCTCTACACATTGGATGCCCTGCACAAGATACTCGGGTTATACTGTGACGGATCAAAAATAAATTCTTCTTTCATCCGACGGCAGGCTAGGGATTACCTGGCATAATTTGCGTTGTTTGCCTGATCATCTGCGTGTTGAAAGGTGATAGCGCCTGATTACGGTTAACATCTGTCAGGCAAGAGTAGTTAGCGCCCGCATGAATGTAAGTGAGTTCAAGCAGTTTTCTGTAGGTTACCAAACAATGGCGTGTTGTTGTAGCCAGTAGTAGCAATCCCCACTGCTGGCACGGCAGACGATGCTGATGTCGAAAGAGTCAGATCAGTGTTTACTGTTGTGCTTGTTTGCTGGGTCGGCGTGGCAGCTTGGAAGGTGGCAAAGAATCGTTGTGGTGATAGCAAAAAATTTGAAGCAAATGGAGTGTGTCCTCGTTGAAGGTTTGCATCCGTGTCGAAGTCCACCTTGCGTTTCCCTGACCAAGATACAATGCATTAGAGTGTAGCATGAACGGGCCCCCAGAGGAGAACAAAAACGGGTTGGTGCTGGCCATGGAAATTACCTTTGCCTACAGGAGTGCAGAACCCAAATGTCGAATTCCCTGGAGCTAGCAAGTTCCTATTGATTAAAGGTGTACATTGACCTGTTCAATCAGCTTTTATTGGTTAGTATTGTTTTTCGTGTTTAATGAGACTAGTCCAAAATTACAAAGACATAATGAATCAAGTGAATATGAATGTGGCTTGATTTCCGATTTACAACTGTACCTTCTTTCGAGAAGAAAGCATCTGGTCCAACTGAGGTAAGGTTTCCTTGTGTACATGACATTTCGTCATCAACATCGTCTGTTGTGATGCACAAGACCAAGTCAAACATAACTTGGATGCATAAAACTATAAAATTGTGCCGTTTTTTTTATTCACTCACCGGAGCTGCCCTGGCCTGGCATATTCAGATCAAAAGTGAGTGGCTCCGTCTCCGGCACTTTAGTAGTTTCGGATGCAAAATTGCCCTTGCCATTGATCTGTGGTTGTGTGAATAAACGAATTTAGTCAAAAGCACGTCGCGTGTGTTTAGAACAATCACAACTAAAAAGTAAGTAAGGCCGCGGGGGGAGGGGGGGTGTCGTGTCACCTGCGCAATGTTCATGACAGGTGTACCCAGAAGTGGATTTTCTGGTGATCCGGGTATCTGGCGCTGGTGGAAAACTGATAAATCAGCTGATCCTTCACCCAGCTGTATGAAGTGGTTGAGGTCTATTCCAGATTCCATCATCCCTTTCACGTGCTGGGCAGCGAATCCATCTGCAACTGAGTCCGAAGTGGCTGGTGACGAGATGTAATCTGGAATAAACCCAGCAGAAGAGCAAGTACTCGGAAACATGCTGCCGGAGTTTGTTTCTTCCTCAGGATCCAATTGTATCTGGACAGGCACAGGCGCGGTTACCGAAGTACTCTCCGCTGTGAACTGTATTTTCAACCGTGACATGCACAAGTTAGTTGATATTGCGGCCAAAATAAATTGAAAATAAAAAGTCTGTGGAATCTGTATAACTCACTGTGAGGCATCCATATGTAACCAGCCTTCGGCCGTTAGTTTTACAACAGTCTGCATCGATTAGGCTTTTGACAAGATCCTTGTCAAACCGAATAATCCTTGGAGATTCAGCAATCCTAAGTGCCTGAGGGAAGATGGTAGTTCTTTCAAGGTACAGACACTGCGAATAGAAGGTAAAATTTAGTTGAAGTAGTACCAAGAAAAAAATGCTTCAACGCAAAAATAACTATACATGCAAACGATGGTGCATCAGATCACATTACCTGCACGACGAAAAGACACCCGCATGTCCTTAAGTTTGGTAGTATGTAGCTCTCTCTCAGGCTGCGGCGTACAGCGCGAGACGCTCTGAGAATCTCTCTTAGTAGGAAATCACACCAATCAAACTGCTGAATAGTTCTAAGATTGGACAAAGCAAGTACTACGGCTCTATGTAACTTGCCAGTATTGGTTGGTGTTGGGGCAATGAAGAAAGCAACTGCAAGAGCAATGAAAGAAGTAGCGACGATTGTCTTTGATTCGTCGCCTATAGGTGGCAGGTGGGCAAATTCTTGGTAAGCAAATAGCATGTCTCTAACGTTGGGATACCGATGGCAGCTTTGCTGGAGAACTGTACTTGTCACCTGGTAGGCAGCTTCGTGTTGATCGAAGGTACTCGTGTCGATGAGCCGGTGCTCACCGGTCGGGAGGTTTGTGAGTGATTTCACATCGTCCCGAGTGATCCTTGCCTTCTGGCCGGATCCGGAGACGAGCATCGCTCCTTCCGGCTCCATGTTGCTCAAGATCCAGGCAGCAAAGTTCCTATCAAACCGCTGGATCTTAGGAAGGTCAAGCAAGCAACCAAACCCAAGGTCTCTAATGTATTGTTTGTGATCAGGGTGCATGGAGGTGACGAGATTGTTTAGCCGACCGATGCTAAACGTGGTGGTAATCCTACTATCGCTGTCCCGTACTCCTCGGTGCATCTTGCTCATCGCAAGGAATCTCCTAAACGGTGTCATTTCTTGGAAATTTGGGAGCGATGGATCAGCCATGGGTGTGGATGTGGGAGGTGTGGGAAAGGAAGAGATCGTTGGATCGGTCATGTGCTGATGGGAAGACCTGAGTGAGAGAGAAGGCGCGAGGTGGAAGAAGAAGCAATGCGTTTCTGGTGTCTTCTGGTCTGTATTTTTTTCATTTGTATAGCCTTCCGCTCGTGGAAGCATTTTTCTATTCAACCAAATCTCTCATGCACGAGAATCGTTTTGCTGCCTCGATTAAGGAGCCTATAAACAGTAGCTCTATCTGCCTCGTTCTGCCGGCCTCCACATGGCACGGCGTGTCTAGATTTTGTGTGGAAAAGCTACTCACTCCTACTCCTAGTCAACATCAGTGGAAAGAGCGCTTCAAGTTTCGATCTATGGAGTTTTGCTTTTTATAGGAGATACTGTATGTAGGGCACGGTCTTTTATCCGCTGTGTAATAGACATCCTCGTACTGTAGCTTTGGAATATGTCCAACCTGCGCCGCCTGTTGCATGCGCTCCTTGGTGGTGTCGAACTGCAGATTGCAATCGATTACGCCCTACTAAGCCTACAATTCGGGAAGCGTGCGGATGAACAGTTACCGTCAGCGCCGCCTGACAGATCTCTCCTGTCGTCCTCCGCCATTTATTTTTGTTTACGCTGGACAGGCGGATTTGGTCAGATTGTGAGTGCAGGCAACGTTTTACGGACTACCGCTACTGTGCACCGTGATGTAATTATTTTTTTATCGAATGTGCAATTCAGAAATAATGCCTTTATATGTCCATCAGAATCTAACTATTTGTGGAAAGGCTTTTTCACCTGAGGGGATATATGAACTGACTTTTGTTGTGTAACTGGATTGATTCAATATAGATAAAAGGGAGTGGAGATCCAGCCAAAAAACTATTAAAAAAAATAATTGGTGGCTTGTGTTTCCATAGTGCCCATGCGCACCACAATTCCCAGGGCTGGTTTGACAACGTACCAAAGTATAAGCATGTCAAATAATCTTGTATTTGAGGTAAGGTAAACCATTTTTCAATTTGTTCACACCAGACCAAGAATTTAATTCAGCGGAATGTTTTAGAATTGGATAAAATTGGCTTGGTCGTACTCAAATTCGACGTGAAGTTGGCGAATTATTGAATTTTTGCGGGAACTTTGAGTCAACTGTTCCTTTCATTGGCAAACGAAAGTTGTGGCCCAATGCAAAAAATAAATAAATAAAATTATAAAAGAACAAGCGTACAATGCCTGAAATTTGGGAGCCAGTCGTACAAAATTACACTTTTCCCGCCAACGCTCTTTGACATCGCGTGTCTTACTACTCAATTATAAATAGCACCTGGCGTGCGGTTCTTTGTACCCAAATCTCAGGCACCCCCCAGGCCAAAGAGTATAGTACTTTACCCATTTACCCTGTTTCTACCTACAATGTTTCCTTATGGTGCATGCACCGATGTTAGAAGAAAGCTGGATTTCGGCAGGGAAATGTCCCAGGTATGTTTGTCTTTTAGTTGTTTCCTTTCGTAACATATTCTTAATACTATACGATCACACTAGATTCAACTTTTAGGGTGGGTTGGAGGTGACATCGACTTTGAGCAAAGGAGCAGGTGCTATGTGTATCGTGACCATCGACGATGAGATGAAGAAGCGGCGCCTGGTAATCCTAATGGAATGCACTAATTATTCCCCTGGTCCCTGATCCATACTAATGATTGAAAGTCTGCTCTGTTCATTGTAGACAATACCAAAAACTTTCAACGAGTCATTTGGGGGCGAAGTTGTTGGCAATGTCGTTGTCACTTCACTTAGCGGGTCTTCTTACTCTTTGTCTTCCTATCCTTCAATCAATGGGATTTTCTTCGATGCTGGGTGGAGTGACTTGTGCATTTCCGAAGGAATTGAACAAGGCTGGACTTGTCTCTTCACCTATTTGGGCCCCCGCAGCCTACAGCTCTGCACTTTCGGCCGAGATGGATGTGAAAAGATTTCATCTAGACCCCCAACTACAGGACTGCAGATGATACCTACTGGCCCATCACAAACATCTGCAGGGCGGCCCATAAAATTCCAAAAGAAGTGCAGGCACTACATAAAATCAGATGAGGTGCCGCTGACTGAATCTCTCAGAAAGAGAGTGAACAAATTAGCAAGAATGTATAATCCTGACATACCAATATATGTGGCCTACTGTGGGCCTATTAGGACCGACAGCCAAGGCCAGGTGCGTTTTTGTATATCGTACAATGGAAGCATGCAAACATATTTATTTTCACCTAACACTAATGGTACTTTTTGTGTCGTTTCAGCTGTTGCCTCCACTGCTGGCCGCTCGGCATCTGCCATCAAGCACAACATATGTCCGTGCAACTTATGCTGATGATGCCAAGATCTGGGGGTGCAAAATTGTGCCGCTAAGCGATGGATGCGCCATGCTGTGTGGATCATGGACACGGCTTGCTGCTGCTAATAAGTTGCAAAATGGCGACCTGCTGGCGTTTATTTTTTCTAGAAACAGTGGCAGTGCTCTTAGACTTAAAGTAATCAATTGTTCGCCATGCCTGCGTAGCACGTCTATGTAAACGTGTGTACTTGTGCAGACCATGTGTCTTCTCAGCTATCAATGAAAGCCTGCTTTTTTAACCCTTTGCAGCTTAAAATATATTTATATGTGTCCATCTGTGCAACTACAGTCTACTCCCTCCGTTCCAAAATGTAAGTATTTATTGACTTTAGACATCACGTTTGACCGTTTGTCTTATTCAAAATTTTTGTAAAAATATAAAATGTAAATAAGCCATGCTTAAGTATCTCTAATGATCAAATCAATTTTAATAAAATAAATAATATTTTCTTAATTTTTTTAATAAAATGAATGGTCAAACGTGATGTTCAGAAGTCAACAAATGCTTATATTTTGGAACGAAGATAGTACTCCTACTTTATATTTGCCAGCAATCAATGAATGACTGCATCGTGCGCGGCTTTTGTTGCCTCTGTTTGCTGTCACGCACTACGATAAATGCTCTGGAGGCACTGTTTGCGTGTTGATATTTACTACCCACCGCCTACCTTCCACAACCCACTCATCTCTTCTTCTTCTTCCCCCTCGAAGAACAAGCAACCAACCATCTACACTCAGTTTTTGTCTACCGGAAATGTCGTCACAAATAACAATTGATTCAAGCTCGTCGATGACTAAGGGTTCGCTATGTACGCACTTTTGCATCCGAGCGAGTGAGCAAGATTCATTTGCAACGGTGAGCCAACGTCCTTTTTGTATTTCATTTTAACCAATTATTTTATTGACGGATGTATTGCGAGATTACTCACTCCTTACTCTCGTAATTTTCTTTACCGTTAGGGCGACAGAGATGCTTCCGGCTATGGTTCTGGTCGTATTAGGTTCGCAGCGCGCGGTATTGCAATTACCGGAGACTACAAACTTGGAATTGTAAGAAAAACCAAGAAATGCATACAGATGTGAATGTGCTTGTTTTTCATAAAAAATAATTAAGATTTATCTTTGAAGGAACTGTGCGGTGACGCGGCTATCATTTTTTGCGCTGCATCGGGCACACTTGTACCCCTGAGGATTGCTGATGGTGATGTGCATCTAGTTGAGGTGTACAGACGGGACAACCGTGTATGTCTCGGACATGGATGGTTCATAGTAGTTTCAAAGATTGGTGCCTCGGAGGGTGATTTGGTGTTCTTTGGCATCACCAACGACGGGCTGTATGCTGCCAGGTTTTTCAAAAGTTGCGGACGAGAAATACTACCTGGTTATGAGCCGCAGTCCTTATTTGTTGATAGATGTTCAGGTACCTCCATAATTTTAGTATATTACAATTGTTTTTTTTTTTTGCGTCATGTGGCAATCCTTATTTGTTGATAGATGGTTAGGGGACTGATTAAATTTGAAATATGTGTCACCAGATGAGTGTGTTATTGATCTAGACTCCGACACGCCAAACTGTTTTTATGCAATTGGGGCAGCAGTGCCCAAGGAAATAACAGTCCAATTGGATTGGATAGCTGCATCTGGTTCCGGCCTGCCGGTGTATGTTTGCAAACTGAATGAAACCAATGTATCAAAATCTTTGATGGTAAGCTCGCAGTTGTAGTAAACCGTCATTTCATTCCAGCACCTAAGATGCACATCAGCCTAACGCTTAAGGTTGTTTTTTCCAGTATTTCAGTAAGGAGTTTTCTACAGAGTACTTGCCGCATGAGAAGACTGACATTCAAATCCACATGGTTGGGACAAACTACACAATCACTGGACGCCTCTCGCATGGAGTTGATGGTGTGTCACGTATGTGCAAGGGGTGGATGTATTGTGTGAGAGCAAACGGTTTGGACGCGGGAGATATTTGTGCTTTCCGGTTCTTTAATTTCGCTGGAGGAGTGTGGGTTGATGTCTATCTTCTAGGCCGCTAGTCATTGAGTTAATTCATAGCATGAATTGCATTTGTTGCTGTTCTTACAATTTTTCATGCATTCTGTACCACGGTTGTCTTGTGGTTTGTTGTACTAATTGATTAGAGACTGAAAATAAATGCAGCTAGATCGTGGCTGCCACAGCAAGATTGCGTCGAACTTGTATTATTCTGTTCTTCTTATTGTAAACTGCAAATGGTTGCAGCTTCCGAAAGTTTTGTAGATAGCTGAATAAAAAAAATCTCAACAAGTGACCAGAACTATAAAAAGATGACTTAATTAATACAACAACAGCGGATGGCACATAAAAGTTTATTATTACATCACATGAACTTGAAAATCTAAGGGCAGAAATAATTGGTTGATGCCTACTACGCACGAAATATCATTCGTCTGTTTGGTGCAAACTACTGCGACAGACCGACGGTGGCAGTGAAATGGTCGTCGTCAACTGTGCTGTAGGCTTCTCCGTTGTCCATCAGTTCATTTAGCTCCTCACTGCAGTTGTATAAATGATTAGCAGAATCAGCTGGGATTAATAAATATATACTGATCAGAACATGGATAGCGGCATACCGAATCCTTTCCTCTGACTCGCCAATGTTGGTAGCAATTACACTGATGTGTGCTCCCTCCATGCTCCCCCTTTGACAAATAAAAGGAATATAATCTCGGTTGTTTACTTTATAGACATACAAAAAAAAATGCATTTAATCTACTAATATATTTTACCCAATGGCGTGCTTGTGCAGGAATTCAATAATCCTATGAGCGAGGGATTGTTCGGGCCACAATTGCAGCCTAGGCTTTTTTGCGCTCGGCATTGCGCAATCAGATGAGTTTACTGGGCATGCTTGGGGCTGTTGACCATGTGCCTGTTGCACCTGGGCCTGTTGACCCTGGGCTCTGTCTCCCTCTCTGATCACACCCTGCCGGTAAAAACATCGTAAATCAAGGAGTACACAATCCGGAAAAATCACAACTATTCTAAAGGTGTTTCCGCAACCATGAAATTTACCGTATCGGTTTTCCTGTTGATTGTTAGGGCTGTGTGAATCGTGTAGAGGAAGTGGTGGGTTATGTCATTGAAATCCACAACTGGCCTGAAAAAGAGTGGTAAAAGTATTTAGACAAGCTTCGAGATGAAAAGACAATAGCGTTAGATATCTCGAGGATGGGAGATCCTACCTGACGCTGTATGCGGTGATAACAATATTGCCTCCCTTCTTGTCCGGGCGTCCCACCATGTTTACATATTGACCTTCCCTAAAAAAAAAAAAGTTTCATTACAAAAGGTAGGACTACATTTTCCCTACTGCAGTGCCCCCAATTGGATTCCAAAAAATCTAGAACTTACTTAACCATTTTCATCTCCTGGTCTCTGAATTCAAGTTGCATCCAATAGCGAACATTGTTGCGGCCAGTGCCGTCGTCAAAAACAAAATCACAGTAGCTGTCAGTTGTGATAATGTTCAGGGCTCTCCCAACAGCTCTAATCTGCGCGAAATAGTTCAGTATTTAAAGATGTGAAGCCTAATAAAAGTACTCCATTAAAATAACTATATTAGAAATACTTCATTAAACTAACCACAGCTGGCCTCTTGCCAAGGATCATTGGAGCCTGCCCATCAGCCACGGCGTTGCTCACATCGGACAGCATCTTGCAAGTGCACGGGATACAGATGTTATCCCGTGAAGGTTGGAAACCCTGCTATTGACAAAATAAAGTAAAATGAAACAGGCGTGTCGATTTGTTGGTTAGAGGCTCTAAAGTGGAAATAATCACCTTTGCATTCTCCTGGTAACTGCCCTGTTTGCTGCCCTGGCTGCTCTCTCCCCTGTTCTGAAAATCCATCGATAGTGGAGTAAACAGTACGCTGGTTTCCTTTTGATTCTCCTGCATCCGTGAAAGTGCCATGGCATTTATAACGGGCCATGTGGGCAAAACTTCTGGGGCCATCCTACTTTTAGCTATGGGGGTATTCGAAGCATAGGGGTCTAAATTTTAGAAAGGTCTAAACTCTAGATAAGTTATATTAAATAAAGTTTAATTACAAAACTAACTACAGAACCCTGTTTTAATTCGCGAGACGAATCTAATGAGGATAATTATGTCATGATTAGATGATAGTTACTGTAGTACTACTGTAGCATGACTGTAGCAAACATAGATTAATTAGCCTCATTAGATTCGTCTCGTAAAGATGTACCCATCTGTAAAAAAAATTTGTCATTAAACTTTATTTAGTACTAAATTCTCTTTATTTAGAGGCCTCTAAAATTTAGTGCTAAAAGAAACGAACAGGGCCTATGTGTGCTTTGGATGATGTGGTTAATATATTAATATATTAACTAACTGGACAAGCTTTGGTACATAAATGAAAACAAAACAATAAAGCATTCGAGCCACGATGGAGCGTGAATCTCGAGTAGGTGTAAACCTACTACCTCTCTTGCGTCGCGTCACGGTGAAAACCGTGACGCGAAATGATTATTGTACGATGGACAGGCGAATCAGTGAAATGTATTTCCAGGCATCTTGTAGATTCTCTGATGTGAAGGAAAGGCTCAGTTTGGAATAAAATACGGAGGCACCCGAGGCCACTTTGCTGTTCTACGACCTGCTAGCATCGAAGGAGGAGAAGACAGGCACTACCATATCGGGTTCCTGTTTCCTTTCTACATAGGCTTGTCAGGGTTCCTGTTTCCTTTATATATAGGCTTGTCAGTTGGGGTAGTGCCTGTCTTCTCCTCCTTCGATGCTAGCAGGTCGTAGAACAGCAAAGTGGCCTCGGGTGCCTGCGTATTTTATTCCAAACTGAACCTTTCCTTCACATCAGAGAATCTGCAAGAAGACTAGAAGTACATTTCACCGATTCGCCTGTCCATGGTACAATAATCATTTCGCTTATCGGTGACAGCGAACCTTCCTTCCCGCGCGGTCGTCTGAGAAGTTCTCATCCGTCTGCATTGGCTTTCCAGCTTTTTCTAATGTTAATTTGTAACCAACTAACAGCCCGGTGAAAAACGTATCCTTCGGAAAACTGGCACATCGAGTATGGTCAATGCTGACCTATAAATGGAAACTCAGAGGCGGCATTTGGTGCATCCGCAGCACAACACTAAAACTTGTTAACATGGAGAGGGAGGCATGGGAGCTGGAAGATTTGATTCGCATGACATCGGCGAACAAGTCCCCTGTTCCCATGCTTAATTTCAGCAGCTCCAGTTCGACGTTGCCCGGCTCGGGTTCTACTTTGCCATTTCCTTTTTCATGTTTTTCTGCTTCCGATGGCATTTCTTCCGGCGAGTGGTTAGGAAACAGCAACATGCTGAGTGGAGGGCCTTTATTCACAATTTCTGATTCTGTATCTGATTCAAAGGCTCGGGACCATTTTATGTTTGATGCTTCCGCATCCGGCTGCGAGCGTACAATGTAAGCGTAGATGGTTTCTGATTTTCATAGTTTGTTTGAAGAAGCTTTTTTTTCCTCACACGTTCTTCCTGCCAACGACATCTAAATCACCTGCTTTTAGGTCACTTGACCATTACAGAGAACAGCTAGCCGATCCGATCAACCATGTTCATAGGACTAGCATTCTAGACTTCAGTACTGGGACGGAAATTGAGCGTGCAGTTGGCCCTGGGGTCGATGTGGTCTGTTACGACAGGCCCCCTTCGCCTCAGCTTAATACTGACTTGTCATTCCATGCTGGCGCGATGAGTGGTTCGTCTCGTAATGCTTCAAAGAGGGTTTTACCAGACAACCATGCCTCTTTTACTCCTAAGGTTTAACATTTTGACATTCGTTATTTCTTCTTCAGTACGAAATGTATATTGAACTTTGCTTACTCTTTTAATCTTGTTGTGTCCTAGAGCCAGAAGAGGAGGGTCAAGACCTATGATCAGATTAATATTCTCCACGCTCTTATTTGCCCTTTTGGCAAGGTACTTTTTCTTCGGCAGCACGCGAATTTCTTGTACCACCTTGTTTTTTGTGAAGTTTACTCTTTAGATGTCTTTTGTTTCAGAGCGACACCGGATCGGTTTTAGATGCCACTATTGATTACATCAAGTACCTGCATGGTCAGCTTGCGGTGGGTTTTATTCATGCAAACTTTAATGCTGTTTCCAGCTTCCCTATTTGATTGCTGATGAGCTTTCATTTTGTGTGCAGATAGCGTACAATGATACCAGGCGACATGCAATTGCGCTAGATGGCTACAAAGCTGGTGCAAATGTCGTCGCTTCCGAGCAATCTTTGGTTTGCTATGATCTGACACTATCTCCAGTGTCATCTGCAGCGGCTAAAGATACTGAAGCTGGAGATGCTCACGAAGAATGAGCGGCGTATCATGTTGGCTATCAATGCTGATATGTTTAGATGTGTGTTATCAGGAATTTAGTAAGCTGGTCGACCGCAATGTAGTTTTCATGTCTTCCCTGTCTTGTAGTGTTTCCAGATTGCGTCATGTCTGCTTTTTAGCTGCTAGTACCAACTTGTGGCCGAATGAACTAATAATAAGATAAATTGTGTTCCGGCTGTTCAATCGCAAGCATACGATCAGTTTTTTTTTTGCCACATTTTTTTGGACACGTTCATTGATAAGTACCAACGTACTGCCTAATACGTGACGCTTCCTGTCGATAATTTGACTCAATCTGTTGATCTACATATCAATTTTTGTATGAAATTGCCTGGCGTTGACATAAAAGAAGTGGCGCGAGGCGAGGAAAGCCAATGGCACAAAAAAAAATTCTTTTTTTTTACTCTAAATTTTAGAAGCCTCTAAATAAAGAGAATCTAGTACTAAATAAAGTCTAATGACAAAACCTTTTTACAGATGGGTACATCTTTACCAGACGAATCTAACGAGCCTAAGTAAGCTATGTTTTGTTACAGTAATGCTACAGTAATCATCGTCTAACCACGGATTGCTTACCCTCATTAGATTCGTCTCGCGAATTAGACCAGGGTTCTGTAATTAGTTTTGTAATTAAATTTTAATTTTATTTAATACTTTTAAATGATAAGATTCTTTTTTAGACCCCTCTAAATTTTAGACCCCATAAAACAAACACCCTCTACGTGTTTGAGAGGACAAATTTTATTTCCTAATACGTACAATTCTCTGCGCCTTTCCCTCCCCCACGTCCACTCCCCCACCACCCAGCCCCACCCCACCGCCCCCGCCTCCCGCCCCATAAATAGCGATGAGTGGTGGGTGTAACTCTGATCTGGTTAACATCTGCAAATATGTCTTACTTCCTCGTCGGCGTCATCCTTGGAGCCTCCATTAGCTCAATTGTTGCCTTAAGCGGAGCAACAGTTGATATTGCTCATGCTGTTGCCCAACTCGCTTCCATGTTTCTTTTGATACACTACCTAGTGCTTGCATCTGGTCATGACATATCAGACCAAGATCGAACTCGCTACGCATGGATAACTTGGATGCTGACTTGTGTTCTGACTACTTTGTTTTGCATTAAGATCCAGGATCTATGTGGAAGCCGTGTTGCTTCTGTGGCTTGGGCTGCAAGTGTGACAATGGAGGTTGTGAGCTTGGTGGTCTTGATTACGTCTGGTTTTGGCTGCCCACCGGAACAGGGGATTGCTCATCTGGAAGCTTAGAAAAATAGGGGTTTCCACTTCCACTTAGAAGTGTTTGTAACCAATCGTTGTTCTTTGTATGTTTCGATTTCGTTCTGTACGTTTGTCCTAAGTGTTACAAAATGTTTCCATCTGTAAAAATGTCTGTTAACGACTAAAAAAATGTGATGCGAATACAAAATTTATTTTTGTGCGTTGATGGAATATTTTTTCTATCTTAGTGGGTGGATGCTTTACAAATCTCCTGAGAACATGCGGATCGCTAAACGCAATATTAATACGGCTGGAGGAAGACGATGACGTACGATCGTTGGATCAATATCCAACGGCCAAAAAAAAAAGTTGCGACCCCGTGAAAGTTACTGGATGCGATCCCGGCAAGTGCATGACCCATGTGAGATTGAAATATTCGCCCTGGCGCAAATAATTGAATTTTCAACGGTACTCCGAGTTTTACAAGCATCGATGCATGTGTTACTTTAATCTGACAAATGGTGAAAAGATTTCCAACATGTTCGATTCATGGGCATAGTGAGACAGTAAGTGAGCACAGCCGCTTAGTCTACCGTGTACTCGATTGCACCGTAGCATCACAGCGCGAATCTGGACGACACGACAGCTCTGCAGCTGCCTTTTACTGCAAATTGATACGGCGTGTACTGTTCATTTATAATATTCATATATTAGTTGCCGGGGCGCGGGTGATTCTGGTAAAATACTATTGTACTAGTTTAGTCTTTGCCTCCCATATGCTCTTCCGGGCCTATAAAATGGCCAACATGACGGTGTATGTTTACACTACATCCTCAAAAACATCGCTCAAACTGTCAAGATGGCGAGCAATGGCCCTGCTACGACGGTGAGTAGTGATCCTCCTCCTCCTTTTGGATCATTTTGTTTGAATTTCTGATTATAATACAAAGTTGTTGTTTTTTTGTCAGCCTGGGAACATCACTACCGCCTCCACTCGTGTCCCAGCTGCGCTCCCGGGAAGGGAAACTGTGGGTGTGTACGTGGATATCACCCACCTCCCCCCTGGATTCTACGGCCTACCTGTTGCTTGTGGTGCATGGCTAGACTTCGTTATTTATGAAACGGAGTCTGAGCGCGCTGCATTACATCGTGTAATGGAGACACTGCCTAATCCTCGCAACAGGATGCAGATTTACACTGCTGTCAGGTCCGCTCATGTGCAAACCAACGAGCCTCGCCAGCGCCGCTACATCGTGTACGTGGACGGAGTGGAGCAGCCGAACTGGCGTACTGTTGCTTCTGCGGCGCACAGGCCTGTTCAGTTCGGCCCAAACGGCGAGGTGCTGGACCCAATGCCGGAGGTTGCCCCTCCAGCCGAGGGCGCCGGCGAGCCCCAGGAAGCATCTGAAGTAGCCGGGGCTGGAGATGATGAAGAGTAGATGCGTGATGTTCCCGCTAGTTGCCAACCGTTCTACGAATGAAAATGTGTTGCTGTTGTCAGACAACTGGTTTGTGCTGGTAGTGTCGTTTGTTGTGTTTGTTCTGTTGGCAGATGTGTTGTTTGTATGCTGTGTCAGTTGTGCCGTCTAATGAATCGAGTACTTTTTACCTCCATTTTTGTTCTTCAGTGTCCTCCCCTATGTTCTTCAAAAACACGTGCTACTAATAATCCACATGGCACCTGATGGCTTGTGTGGGTGAAAAAAATAATGAAACTATTGCATTGCTAATTCACACATTCTGAACGAAGATAGTACAAACTTTGAATCTGGTGTACGTATTATTGATGGTGTGATCGCTGATTCTTATAGCTGCTAATTGAGCATGGCACGCCATTTTTTTAAATATGATCACGTGCAGAAAATCAATAATACATTTGACCCCCCAAAAAACTTGACCAGTATCCGTGCCACACTCGAATGTGTTTTTGGGTTGAAACATTCGAACGATATGGGAAAATATGAAGAATATTAACAGGCACGATAGTTAACATACGGTTACAGAGAACGGAAAACCCAGTTAATTGGTGCCATGCAATATCAATCTTTAGTTCATTCCATCGGTGCAGCTGGAATTTTCTTCAGCATGGTGAATGATATTCTGAATTAGACAAGTTTCAGATGAGATTTGTTGAAGATGATAGTGATTAATTTCCGATTGGACTGTCGTTAAAGTAAGAAAATTTAAATAGAAGCGTGGAAGTGATTTGAAAGAATAGTACTACTACTTAACAGCTTTGCGCATATGCATGCACCCACTAAGCGCAAATGGACGATATTGCATGTCGGTTTAGGCTGCGCAATTAGTAACTTTTCTACTGAGTATGTCTCAATAAACGAGTCAATTAACACTCTGCTTATAGTATAACATGTTGTTAACAAAACTGTGGTTGGGATTAAAAAAAGGTGCCGACCTTTTGATTGGACACAGTGTACCCGTCAGTGACGCTTTCCTTTCAACTGTAGCAGGCTGCGCTAGCTCGGCGGGAATAGTAAATGCAATATTTATGGTTGAAAGTTGCCTCGTCATTCTCCCACCTCGAGATTAAAAGGACCGGCGTACGGCTTAGAAAGAAGCTCGTCCTATCTACTAGTTCATTGCTGCTTTCTTCCTTTTGGAAGCTCTTCCAAGTGCGTACGGCTTGGAAGTTAATCCCGACTGGGAGAGAGTTGCTTCCTTGCCTTGAAGGAGGAAATATGGCGTCCAGCAAACCATCAGCTGCGTCCTCTGGGCTTGCACCTACGGTGCCGCCGGGCGCTCCTAGCCGTCGTTCTCGCCTACGCTTACCAGTTCGCGTGGATGAAGTGCGCGAGGACGCTGGTCTTGTGGGAGTGGCGTCTGGGCATCAGGATGCAGAAGCTGCAAATGGTGTTGGAACAAATCCGTCTGCTAGGTTGAAGGTAATCATTTTCTTTAGATCCAGCGCCCTAATCCCCAAATATATCTTTCTTTCAAAACTCAACTTTTCTTTCATGCCTCTTGCTTTTTTTGGGTTTGCAGTTTAATTCTACTGCTGAATTCGGTGCTTCGGTGTCCTATCAACGGTCACGCGTTCGTTCTCGGGTGAATGAAGCCACCACACATTCGGATCTGGTGGGCAATTCTAGTTCTACTCAAGATGCAGCTACAGTACCTGCAGTGCCCGTTACTGCCGCTCCAGAGGTTTGCCAGCCCCTCTAGCAAGAATCATAGCTCATGTGTGCAATATATTGGTAATTTGCATATGAGTTTTAGTTTCCTAGTACGTCCACCCCTGTTTTCTGGCGACTGTAACGGGTTATATCGGCGAATGTGATTGTATGAATGCTTGTGATGCCATTGTAGGGAGGCTTGTGATTTTCATCATTGTTCGTTCTTGGCCATGGGTAATAAACAATTGCATGTAGTGCCGACTCTTACGGTGATTTTAGAATCTTGCTGTGTAAATTAATTTTAATCATGTGGTGGAAATGGAGTGACCCCCTAAAATAGTTAACGTTTAGATTGGTCATTTTTTGCAATAGAAAAATGAGTAGACGGTTCACCTGGCCAGTGATTTTGTAATGCACTGTATTTTCTTAGGTTTTTGTCAGTTTTCATTTAGACTTTAACAGATCTGTGTCATGAAAAAAGGATAAATTATTTGTTTCAAAACTGTTTTTTTTACCAGGTAAACAATCAACCTGCTCCGAAAATAGAGGAACCTGAAATGAGTGAAGTGCCTGTTGCTGACAAGGTACGAATCGATTGATTGAGTTCGCCGTTGTCTTTTTTTTTTATTATTCCTGGACTACTAATAAAGTGAACTTTTGCTGCTGCATTATGTTTGATCAGATTGTAAATGCTTGTAAGCACTGCACTGAGACTTACGCATACCGCCAAGAAGCTCCAAACCCTGAAGCTTGCTATTGGAGGCACGTTGGTCATTCTGGGAAGTCGTTTCTGCAGTTTTTCAAGACTTCATTTGTCCGTCGCCTGGTATGCCTCTTGCAGCAAATTATTTCAAATCTGTGATTACCTAATCTTCCATTTAACACTGACGTGTGTTCTTTTTCAGACTCTGAATGAAATGTTCAGCAAAAAATTTGCTGGTGAAATTGGAACTGATTTGAAGGTTACACTACCTAGTGGGGTTCACTACAAGATGCGCGCAAGGAAGGACGGAGCGTGCTATATACTTGATTCTGGTTGGGACCTACTGGCGAGAGAGCAATGTTTGCAAAATGGAGATTTTGGTGTCTTCACTTACAATTCATCAGCAGAGTTTAGCCTAAAGCTTTTTTGTCGTGATGGTACTGAGAAGTCTTGTTCGTTTGTCTCGAAGAAGGCACCTGGTTACTACCCAGGTAAGAAAATAGAACACACTATGATTTTGATGTTGTTTTTTTGTAGTGAACTATATATTAGTTCTTCGAAATTTATCTTGCAGCGGCGAATGAATCGTGCGTTGGTGACCTGGTTGACTTTGTCTACGGGAAGAGTGCTAGGCCAACGCACTTCCTCCGGGAGAGGGTTGCTAAACAAGTGGGTTCAAATGCTACTCGTACTTCCTATCCATCTTATGTGTGCAGGCTGACCGAGTCGTCGGTTAATCGAGGCATCCTGGTACGTTTAGTCTGACTATATTACCTTGTCTCTGTAATTAATTTATTTCTAAGAAAAATGATTACTACTTGCAGGGTTTCAATAAAGAGTACACTACACGGTGCCTAGCAAGGCTGCCATCAAAAATGGTGTTTGTCGACGCTAACGGTGACCGCCCTCATAGTGGAAGAATTTTCCTCCTGCCTAACGGCACTTCGAGAGTTACATCAGGTTGGAAGAAGTTTGTGGCAGAGAATGGACTGGAGATTGATGATCTTTGTGTTTTCACGCTTAGCAAACAGGGTACCACCTCGGTCAAGGCAACCGTGCGTAGGCTGTGAACTACTTGATCGTTTGGTTATCACTAAGTCTCATGGAGTAGACCAACTAAACTAATGTAATGGGCCATATTATTTTGTGTTTCAGTTTCAGTTTGTAACGTTTCTGTCCAAAATTCGTGGTTGCCCGTGTCATGTTGTGAATGCTGTACTATCTATTTGATGTGTTGGAGCAGACTATGTTTCATTTCGCTTTTATCTAAACCCGGAGTTTGCGAACTAATGTTCCCTTGAATATCATTGATTGATATGAGACACGTTCTCTAATTATATCATAGGAAGACACGTCCCGGTGATGCAACTTGATATCCGACCGTTGGTACGACGATCTCGTCTTGAACAATGGTGCACAACGGCTAGTTTTGTACCTCCAGTTAGACCGTTGCTCCAATCACTATAAATAGCATGCCTTTGGCGCTGGAGGTTCCCACGTCTCTCATTCTTCATTCAATGTCTTACTCATCCTCAGTTTCTAGAAGGCCAATCAGCAGGGGGTCGGGAGGCTTAAGGTTGCCTCTTGTGGTTTGCCCACGATGCAGGAGGGATTACATTCGTATATACACATCCAACACTGAAGAAAACCCAAATAGGGATTTCTACAAGTGCCCGCACCACAATGTATGTTTAACCACTGCTGAATCATGTTTTTGGTTTTCATGACAATCGATTTTAATGTTTGCATCTTGCTTTGCAGAGTGATAACGGCAGAGGATGCAATTTTTGGAAGTGGGAAGACGAATACCTCCGGTATTTGGTGGAGGAGGCGGGCATACTTCCTCAAGGTGCGACCAGAAGCAGAGCAAACGCAAGCACATCTAGCTCCGACCTTGTAGTAAACTATCTGTCTGAGAGCCAGTGGATCTTGCGCAATTTGCTTGTGCTTTCGGTTATAACTGTTATTGGTTTAATGTTCGTGATAGTACTTGACTAGGAGGATTTGTTAACTGTTGCTCTATTTGCTAAAATTTTCTGGTAGTGCTTTTTTTTTTGGCGAGTGATTTCCTGGTAGTGCTTGACTAGCAAGCTTACCGTCTAGTGCTCCTATGTAAATTGACACAAATGTTGGTTTCGTTCCTTTCGTATCTGTGATTTCTTACGTGTATTATGACACGTGTGCGTGTTCGCGAATATTACACTGCTAACACTGTCTTATGCGGGCGATCGGCACCAAATATATAATATAACATACTCCAAGGTTTGCGAAGCAATAAAATAAAACACAGTAAAAATATAATATAATATACTCCAAGTTTGCGAAACAATAAATAAAGGTAATGGGTTTTCTAGGCGACCGCCTTTTCTTACAGGCCCCTTGCGTCTAGATGATGCCTAGTATTATACTACGACTTTTCACCGTAGGTTCGAGCAACGCTCCAACAATGAATTAAAAAAATGAAAGTGGCAGTAAAGATCTCCGTGTCACGTCGATTTCATGTCTTGTCCGAGAGAAGTACACCCTTTCGAAAGCATGCAGATTGGATACTACTATAATACTCCACTTACCCGCTGCTTTTGAAAAAAACTATATTAAAATGTCGCTCACGAATATTTTCCTTTCGACCCTTCTGCTTCTTCTATCACTAATCCACGCCACCCAGCACTCCTATCCGGCTGCCAGGCGCAATTCACTCCACTTCAGCAATGGGTCAGGCGCAATTCAAGAGCAGCCCTTCCCCGTCATGGAGTTCATCTGTGCCATCTGCACATGTGGTGAAGCTCCAGCCTGAAGATCTAACGCACCTGGTACGTGCCCTGCCCCAGTCAATCAACATGTGACGTCAACAAGTTGTACTGTTTTTGCCCGCGCCGCGCTCATTTCTAGTTTTTTCGCAGGTGCTCCCAGAACATGTAGTTGCATGCTGCGGATTTAATGATGGGGTTACAGTATCCCTGATCGATTGCACTGGTCGCCTGCATTCCGCTGAGGTCGATGAGTGCTCTGGTATGTACTTCCTTTCTCATGGTTGGAGCTCCTTCCTCAAATCCATTGGCGCAGCTGCTGGAGATCTCATGCACGTTAAGATAAAGACCCAGAGGTCCTGTAAGATATCTCTGTTTGGTTCTGATGGTGGCATGAAAATGCCAACGTTTGGACAGCGTGCAACCACCACATCTCCCCCTCCTTGCTCCGACAGCGACAACTGTTTTGTGGACAAGGAGGTTTGCGTGGAAAGCTCAGCCGATGCATCTGGTGATTTGCTGTTCCAAGCTACTTCTTCAACATAATTTGCGATTCGAGCCACCTGTAATTGTGTTCTTCTGTTTGCAGGCAGTAGGTCAAGTATTGGCAGGCTGTACACTGCGGACGGTGCACCCAGTGATCCAAGGATTAGTGGATTTGTCTCTCGGGTTTTTGAGACTTGCAAACCGAGGCGTCCGCTGTATCTTTGCGGTCTTAAGCAAATAAATGTGGACTACTTTGGCAGGATGGTCTGTTCTTTCATTCCTTTCTTTTCTTACATCTTTTGTCTTTTTTTAGATGCGCTGAGTTCTTTACTAAGCGCCCTTTGACACCCTTTATGTAATTTTTAGACATTTGAAGCGGGATACACTGCAGAAGTCATAGCACCACTGATGAAAGAGCGGGAGGAATGCGTACACATAGCTTGCGGAGAGAGTGAACCTGTAACTGCTGTTCTAGAACTGGGGACGAATGGCGAGTCGATGATTACAAACGGGTGGGCGCAGTTTACATATCGGTACTTCATGATCGAAGGCGCTCCCTGCATGTTCCAGTTCGATAAGTTTGGTTCCTGGATCACTGTTGCTGTCCACCTCATCTGATGGCTTATCTTGTTCACGATGTTGTTTGGGTTTGTTCTGCCGATTGTCTAAACTCTAATGTGATCACAACGTGTCTTGTTTGAACAATTTGTTATGTAGTGATGATATCTATGTGTTCTCTCTACGAGTCTCAAACAATTTGGTATATGTTATCTTTGGCGGTGCAATTTGTTCCCTCCTCATTTCAGCGACGCCCGTATGAGCTACATATTGGTTGCATGTACAAAACAATTTTTACCGCACGAAGGCGTGCGATCGTTCGAGTCAGGCTCACCAGGAACGATTATCGTTTTGACCTTCCAGGGAGCCAGTCTCGCTACGCGAAGATGCAAGCCCAAAGCTCTATCAACGCACCCAAACAAGGAGCTCGTGCCAAAATAATCAAGGCAATCCTCAATCCGTAGAGCCAGGCCAGGTCATATGCGGCAAACCAATCGTCCCCCTAATAAAATGTTCAGGCCAGGTCATATTAAAATAATTACAGTGTTGTCGCAGCTACCCTGGAGTAATAATTTTGAATAATAATACACCTAGAAGGACACATGCATCCAACCTTGCGGGTGCAAGTTCACGCAGCGGCAGCATGCGGGGAGTGCCTTCATTCTGCCTGCGTTGCTAGATATACGCAAGAATGCTTCATTCTGCTGTTTTGCTAGATATGGCATTTTGCTAGATGTGCCTGCGTTGTTTATATGATGTTTTATGTGCTGTCTTTTGAAGCTTGCGTCTAGCTCTAACTTTAGCTTTCTCATTATGTAGATTAGTAATGTTTCCAGTATGTACATAATAGCAACTCAAGATCGATGACCAAAATTAGCCGACCTAATAATAAACTTACTGCCACTCTCTCTCTATCTCTCTTTCTCTCTCTCTCTCTAAAGTTTGTCTTCCATCCACACTCATGCAAACGCCACCACCACCTGAAGTGTCCATTATTCATGTCTGTGGAGAGAACAGTACCCCAACAAAAAGCTGTCTCATTCAGGGATCATCCCTGCCGCCCTCTCTCACTCTCTCTCTACGCTTGCTTCCCCGAGAAACTAGACCCTACACCAAACAGGAAGCAGGGCAGGCGTGCAGAGGAAAGACAGGGCAGGCGCCGCACGCTATGGGCCAGCCCGCCGCGGCAGCAAATGCATCCGGGGCTACCGGGCACGACGACAAACGGGACGACGCGGGGCGAACGGTGCAGGCAGGCCGAGCGCGAGGACCAGCGAGGCTGCGACGTGGCGGAGCAAAGGCGTCGATGCAGCAAATACAACGGGTGGTCGCGGATGTGCGTGCATGGCTGCGCGACCCGCTTGTCGGCGCCATGGGTGATCATGTGGCGGATGGCGCAGGTCGTTGGATTGGAAACGGACGGCGCAATTTGCTATAGATGGTAGTGACACCATCGTGACCAACTGTCTCTTTTAAGGGACAAAAATAAAGAAATCGTGCCCCTGTAATTGTATAGTATATGGCACACGAACAGCTTTTTTTTTTTGAATAAAAAACTCCTCATGGATAGACATATCAGGCTACTCCATCTTCTATCTGCAACCGTATCTCAGAGGAACAATATAATATAACTATAGTGTGTGTGCTGGTACTTGTATAAATATGTACGAGTACTAGCATTAGAGGTTCAAAAGTCTCTCTAGACTTCCCCTTATGTCCCTAACCTTCCACTCACCGAAAGGTCTCCTTGATTACGTCTCTACTTCCATATCTATCTCACAAGAAACGTAAGTAGCAGACCGTTAGAAAATCAATTAACCACTGCTCTATCGATCAATCAACCATGTCTACGGTGAACAACTGGGTTCCGTTCTCCCTGTTCCCGCAGGGACTACCGCTCTCTCAGACGGATTCAGCCATCATCTCCGCCGCCACCACCGACGATGTCTCCGGCGATGTCTGCTTCAACATACCTCAAGGTACATATTGATTATTATCGACCAAACCTGCTGATATTACACACATATGCTCTCATTCGAAAACAGCATTAAACAATTCTGTTTCTTGCAGTTTGGAGCATGAGAGGATCGGGGCTCTCGGAGCCCGTCGCCGAGCAGAAACTGGAAGACTTTCTCGGCGGTATCTCCTTCTCGGAGCAGCACCGAAAGGCCACCAGCAGCAACATGGTTGCCAGCAGCAGCAGCACCTCCTACGCGAGCTCGCGCGTTAGTGCCGGTTACCAAGACCCGAGCTTGGCGCTTCAGTTCGCCGACCCCATCGTGGTTGTGTCTTCACCTGGCGCCGACGAAGACGGCATCGGCGTGCTGAGCGCAGCAACAGCCGCACCTAATGGTGTAGCTTCCGCGGCCGGTGACAATGGCGGCAACATCGGTTTGTCAGTGGACAAGAACTGGCTGCTAAACCAACCGGCTTCGCCGCCGCCAAATACGAGGGCGGAGGCTGCCGATTGCGCTCATGCTGCGGAGCTGGCCTTCTCACTGTACATGAACATGGGAGACGCGGAGGCCACTGGGATGCTACATCTCGCCGGGATGGAGCAAGGCCGCGAGACCGAAAGCTTGTCCGCAGAGCCAGTTCAGGGAGCAACTGCCCTTGCTGCGGTGAGCACGGACACTGGTGGCAGTGGAGCGTCATTTGAGGCGACGGCGGCGATGGAGACGGTGCACACTTTTGGGCAGCGCACGTCGATTTACCGTGGCGTCACAAGGTAAAAAATGCATGACCAATTAAATTATCATGCATCAAAAATAACTAAAACACATCAGTGGCGTCGGTGGTGTTTGCAAAGCTATGGTAGATTTGTGTGCTTCTAACTATAGTTAACAAGTATTGCATTCCGTTTGCCGTCTCCTTCTGGGTCAAATGGGTAGTGCATTGTGCTAGGCATGATAGTTGTACATCGTCTGCAGTGATAACAGAAGAAATTGTTCTTTTTGATTTGTATAAGGCATAGATGGACGGGCAGGTACGAGGCTCATCTTTGGGACAACAGTTTCAGAAGGGAAGGCCAAACTCGCAAAGGTCGTCAAGGTACTAATGCCAGATTTTGTCTCCAATCAATATATTCTTTTTCCTGTTGAACATGCTTTCTCCAATACTGTCAACTGACACTTCTTTTCTTGATCATTCCTGGAACGATCGATATTTGCGGCATTGAACTCACCTATTTAACCTACAGTATATCTTGGTACGCGATTTCACTCAATTCACTAGTTATTATAGAAAAACCATTATTTACTTTTATATTATGTCTTGGATTTCGATACCTCAATTTATTCAGTTTTGTCACGATTGTAGGGGGGTACGACAATGAAGATAAAGCCGCTAGAGCTTATGATTTAGCTGCTCTTAAATATTGGGGTCCCACGACGGCGACAAATTTTCCGGTATAGGGATTCTGGTTTAGCTCCCCTGTACATAGATTCCACTCCTATATATATATATATTTGAGATGCAATTCTACTGATATACCAACATCTTCTGTGATTTTAGTTACGTTGCTTATATTGTGCATAAAGCAACACTTTTGTTTGAAATTTATAGGTAGCTGCCTACGAAATGGAGCTGGAGGAGATGAAGCACATGACTAGGCAGGAGCTTGTAGCGTCGCTGAGAAGGCCGGTCTACAATATCAGTCTTTGTTTCAATCTCAGGTTAAAAGAAAATAATCCATGACGTGATTGACTAAGCTAAGTTGCCAAATGCAGGAAGAGCAGTGGATTCTCAAGAGGTGCGTCCATTTACAGAGGAGTAACTAGGTACGAACACCTATTTTGATTCATACAAAATACGTATTCTTGCAAGTACAGGCACGTTTTCTTAATTGAATAGTGTAAATACAGACATCAACAACCTGGGAGATGGCAAGCAAGAATCGGAAGCATCAAATTGAATGGGACAAGGAACAGGGACCTTTACTTGGGCACGTTTGGTAAGTACATATGCATGCTTGGTACTAGTTTAATGCGATGAGCGCGCGAGTGGGTTTGTTACACATTTCAATCTGTATATGGAAGAAGATATGTGGGTAATAAAAATGAGACCATCAAATCATGCCAATATTACACATTTAGATCTGTCTGGAAACGTTGTTGTCTCCCATCTACACGATATCATTACGTAAAAATTACGAGTAGTACCACTGACTTAAATAAACTATGTGATGACAGTGTAGCTGATTCAGCTAAGCGCAATTGTTTTTATTTGCAGACACACAAGAGGCGGCCGCTGAGGCGTACGACATCGCGGCGATAAAGTTCCGCGGACTGAACGCTATGACAAACTTCGACATCAGCCGCTACGACGTGAAGAGCATTGTCAACAGCAGCGAGCCAACCGGCCGTGCCGCCAAGCGCCTCAAGCAGGCCTATGCCGCGTCCGCATCCGCCGTCGCCTCGGCCGTGGACAGGAAGGACGCCGCCCGCCTCTCCTCTCAGCTCGGCGACTGCGCCGCCGCTGCGGCTGTTGTGGTCAGCAACCACGTCGGCCGCCTCGACTCACGCCTCGTCGACGGCGAAGCCTACGCAACCATCGCCTACGGCGGGCACAGCCAACACGCGGCCGCGCCAGGCTGGCCGAACATCGCGTTCCAACCGGCTCCAGCGCACCACGCTGGCCTATACCACCCATACGCGCCGCCGCTGCGCTGGTGGGGATGCAAGCAGGAGCAGGACCACGCGGTGATCGCCGCTGCGCACAGCCTGCAGGAGCTACACCACCTCAACCTCGGCGCCGCGGCACCTGCTGGCGCGAACGACTTCTTCTCTCCGGCGGGGCCGATGCAGTCAGACACAAACAGCATCGACAACGCTTCACTCGAGCGCAACACAAGTTTGGTCGTGTACAAACAGTGACCAATTAGTAGTAGCGGATAAGTTGTTAGGGGAGGGGACGAACTAGAAATCAAGATCGCTAGGTAATGATATTCAAGAAATCATTCGAAACACACGAGTGCAAAGAACTGGTGGAAGCGTTTAATAGGTGGGCCCTTGCTTTCATTCACGGAGGGGGTGTCATTTTTGGGATTATGTTTGCTTCTACCTGCGACCGACCGATCGGGCAGCGTGCAACATTTTCTTTTATTTGTTTGAATTAATGAAGTTGTGTGCTTCCTTTTTAGGGGGCTTTATTTATTTTTTTTGTCAAGCGCGAAAGAAATGATATCAAGGTGAAACTGGAAAATGCATCCCTGTTTGAGAAAAGGGAATTTGGAACATAGGAACTAAAGTGCATTCAAGCAAAACATATATAGATCCTGCCTTATACTTCGGCAATTTGCTTACAAATGAGGGGGATATGCACTAAAAAGGACATCTGCGAGAAACAGATACACCTCTACTAAAAAGGAAATAACAAAAACTGCATATGATAGTCCTACGGCTACCTCCGGGATATGGCGAAATGCCGCATCCTGGATCTGTAGCACGAAGAGCACGAAAACGAAGACGCTGACGATCCATGCACGGCAGCAATAATTCATGCGGGTCGGATAGTTAGACCAGTTTGATTGCGCCAGCTCTGACAAATGGAACATCAATAATGCGCATGCGATTTCGACTGCTGTGTGGATGAACTCAAGTAAAGTAAACGATATGGCTAGGATGCACAACACAGCGCCAGCAAGTACATAGCTCAAGAGGCACGGCATGACTGCCTTTGCTAAAAGGCTCCTGCGCACTGTTTGATGGAATGCTCCCTCCACCATTCTCCTTGTTGGTCTTATATAGAGACGTACGAAAACTGTTTGCTGATGACAGCTGTCTATTGGCTGTATCCCATTGAGACTTTTAACACAGAAATGTTTGGGGCTGCTTGTTTTGATTAAAGCAGAAAAAGTCATATTACTTGAGCAAATTACAGCAGACGGCAGTGCGTCTGTATTTTGCTTAAAAGATCAACTACATGCAATCCTTCTTGTTGCTTTCAATCTGACCGCCATTACAGGTGATTTGTACCAAATCATATAGAAAATCTGCTGCCAGTGTGTCGACATTTTCCTGCAACACAAAGGAATTGGTATTTATACTACGACTATTGTACTATTCCTGTGCGAATGGTACGAATTAGGTAAATTACCTTAGCTATTTTACATGCAATGTTTGTCCCGTCAAATTGTTTGCAGAATGTGACCGACGCCAATCCAGAGTAGTCTCTGAGGTTATTATTTTAGCCAAGTGCTTAGAGGATGATTAGCAAAAACCAGATTTGGGGTTAGTGCGGCTGTACCTGTGGCCTCCGTGTGCTTCGAGGCCTCCTATGCGTGGTGCAAACTTTGACCATTGCACGCCCCATTCATTAAATATAGATGATGTCGCCCTTTCGAGAAATTTACTCAGCCTCCTGAATATTTTAGCGTGATAATCTGAACTATCCAGCGGTCTGATGGGTGCATCGCGAAACGGGTCGAATATAGTGCACACGAGTGACTCTTGGTCCCATGCATAGACGGTCCAATGGTTACTCACGAGAGCTGGGGTGAAAATCTTAAAAAAGGACATCGAAAGATATATATGTTAAAAAATAAACATAGACGCTGATGACAGAGCCAAAGCTGGTTTCAGAAAAAAAAAATACAATCAGAACTGCTCCAAGAGCACTTACCATCCTACACTTAGTAATGTCATAGCTTATATGCTTGCCGGAAAAATGACGGTTGACTGTTTCTTCAGAGAGCGTGTGTGATGGCTTGCTTGCTAAGTCCTGTCCATTGTTTAGAAAATTATTCAGAGGTAGATCCTGCTGTCAGTTTTAAATAAAATAACAAGTGGGCTGCTACATGAAAAAAAAACAGGTTATATTGAGTTACCGAGAAATCGCTCTCCATAAAATGCCTCCACCTGGGACCTTTGATATTGATGTATAACAAATCGTCATACTGTGAGCACCTTCTTAAACAAGCATCCATTATGTTGTTGTCGAAATCCATCCCATCACAAAAACGGGCTTGCAGGTTTTCCCCGGAAATTTCAATGGTCTTTGGGTGCTCATGCCTGATCCAAACCCTGCTTCCAGTGTAAGAAAGGCTGGAGTCATGCGAGACAATGAACTTACATGATTAGAGAGTGTATTATTGGAATGCTCACCTGCTGAGAACATCTAAGTCCTCTAGTTTTTTGAACCATGAATAGTACTCGGCCGCTAGGGTCTTCGTGAATGATGTGTTGCTGCGGAATAAACATGGTGGTGCATCATTGAGAGAACGGTGACCGGCTAACTTCTTCGTTGTAGACAAAACTAAATCTGTTGTGCTGTTTCCTTGTGGTCTCGTCTCACTTCTTGGTGATGTCTTCTCTAAAGACTTCAGCTGTGCATCATTGTGTGTGTTTGAATCATAAACAGAAACAGGGCTTCTGCATCCGTCGCTTAACTGGAGTTTACATGCAGGAGTTAATGTAACGTGCCGCCTCCTTTTCGAGACACTTCGTGTGGAAGGGGAGGTGGGGATGTCACTGCCATGCTGCCCGCCTGAAAATGTACGGCACATTGTAACTAAATTTGTATCCATGGTGGGGATGTCACTGCCATTGCAACTCTAGGGTGTCAAAATTTGTATCCATGGTTTAGTTACCTGTTGTCTTAAAGGAAGGCGTGGCAAAATATTGGGCAACGCTAGCGGGTGGATCTGATTTTGACATGGTGACGACATGGCTGATTGTTTCGATCAACGTCCGTCCTTCTACGTCCAGTAATTGCCTCATTTTCGCCAGCGTCCTTGCATTGTAGGCCTTTATAGCCAATGATATAGCGCGGTTTAGTGAGACCTGCACTGAGCGATAGAATTAGTAATCTATTTTGGTTAGTAAAATAATAAATATTTGCTCGTCCTACCTTGCCATCTGACGGCTCTTTCAGGCCGTTGTCTCCGTGCTCACTGACATGAATATAGGACGAATCATCATTGGTTTGCGGGCTAGCAATGATTGCTGCCCGTTGTCTGCTTGCCCCAACGGTGCTAGGGCCCGCTATGCTAGATTCGTGGTTACAATATTCCACAACGGGTTCCTACACAAGGAAAGAAGTATTACTTTTTAAAAGGAGAATATTGAGCGTCTGACATGCGCTTCCCCAAGCACTGGCTGCATCTGCTGCAGACATGCAGACACGAACTCCAAACGGTGAGAAAAAAGAACGCATGATCTAGACATGCCCCACCCTCACACGTAAATAAACTATTTAAAAGCCTGGTACGTCGGCCTCATGTTTCTTTTAGTATTTTATTAACACGAAATCCTAAAAGACAGCAACTGACTCGACCCGCTGCGGGCGCTCTTACCGATGATGCTGCAAGCTGCAACTGCGCGCGAATCTTTCCGCCGCCAAAAGACTTCATCAATGGCGTGTTCGTTGGTGAAGCTGTGAATGGGCCTGATTGCTTCCAGTGTAGGTATATTATCTGTGACAGATTTCAAATGGATTATAACCAATGATATAACTGTGTTAAGGATATGCAAAATATATAAATTATCAAATTTACCTGTAGCAAGAACGTGCACCCACGCACGGCTGTTATTGGCTTCCGAAGGCTCAAGCTTCTCTGGGTCTCGCATGCGGCCTCAAGGGTTCCATCGATGACAAACTTCGACCAATTGAAATTCTTGATATCGTCGGTCTTCGAGATTGCCGCCCAGTATCTGACGTCTTCGTAATCATGGGAATCACCCGGTGCAAGTACAAGGCTGGTGATAAAAAGAATAAATGCAACGCGGAATGAGTCCACGGCAAGCGGCCCCGTTTTTTCGTGACTCCATGATTCGATGATGCGCTTCGCATCTAATACAACGCATCCGTTGCTTGAATCCCTCCTGACATACTTCCACCCTAACTGCCTGTCGCTAATTTTCTTCCCTACGTATAGAGACTTAACATCAACACCCGAACTAGGGATCCCGAGAATGTTACCGCACAATTCATCTGTTATTTTTACACGTGTGGACTCGTCGACCAGTAGGACACAATTTGCTGTGTCTAATCTGGACAGGAGCCAAATTCCGAAAGCATCGTTGTCTTCGGTAGCCTGCGGGAAATGCAGAAATCGGCCAAATCCTATTGACTCGACAATCTCTCTGCAACTGCGAGTCATTCTGCTAAAGATGCTGTAAACTTGTTCTAACCTGCTGTTCCCACTGCAATATTTGCATGTGGGGGGCCTATTTACCATGTCAAACAGTGGACACGCCCAGGGTTGTGCCTTTGACCGAGGAGTCCTTCGACCTTGACAGCTCCATGACGGATCCTGGTCATTATTCAATAATAGAATTAATTCCGGTGGGGAAATGGTTACACAAGTATAATCCATTTGGTTGCAAGCAAACAAAAAGAATAATTAAAATGAATAGATAGAGGGGGCAGTGGTACCTGCCGATTCGTGGACATTGCTGAATGATGTAGTAGGAACAAAAGCTTGATGCTCGTGCTTCCGAATGGGTCTATTAATAAGGTTGTCAAAATTTCAGTTCGGCGAGATGGCGCGCAATTTGATTTACTAAATAACGCGCTACTTCCCGCCGATTCACTTAACGGGATTGATTGGCAACCAGCTCGCAATTTTTAAATATTTATTTTCTCTGACAGAATCACTGTCTGCCCTGTGATTGCTGTAACTCAACAATAAAGGAATCCATCGAACACCTCAACATTTCTGCAGTCCCTCCAAGGACTTCGACGCTGCTTTGGTCCACTCTTGATATAGAAATGTTGAAATTGCACTGCTCTGCTTTGAAATCGGCGGGAATTGTAGCGGGAAACCACACGCCAATTGTTCATGATAGACATGCCTCTGCATACAGACTTTGCGTCCGGCGAATATGGTCCAAACGATGTGTAACAGCTGGCGGCGATGTTGCAAGGAAACTATAGGTAAATTGGCAATATATTTACCAAGCCGTGTGGGCCGGTACGGCCCATCTCAATGTAGTTATTCATGGTCCACAAGCATGCGCCGTGGAGTGTCATCACCCGTATACAGCCTTGGATAAGAAGTCTATATATAGGAATGCTTGAGTCAAGAAATCCGCAAGGCGAATAGCCACTCTTCCAAAATATCACGCGCATTCACCTAGAGAACCAATCTACCAGGCCGTTTCCCTTGGATGGAGCTCCCCGCGATTTGGACATTTTTAGCATTTGCTTTCTTGACTTGGAGCTCGGCCTCTACTGTCTACCGCTCAGGTGGTGACAGTGAGATTGTTCGCTTTGTTGTGATCACCTACTGCGATCTACTTGCCCTATTTTTGTGTCTCAGGTTCTTCGAGCGCATGGAGCGCGGCGACCCTCGCCGTAGTCTTGTTCGTGCAACTGTGTGGGTGCTAACTTCCGTGCTCACGGTGGCTTTCTCCATGCGGCTCTCGGTGTACCTTCCACCAAGCCTGAAGATTGCAATCTGGTTGCCCTCCATCGCTACTGTGGCGTTTGGCTTTGTGTTACTGGTAGTGTGCAATGAACAAATGGATGAGCTGTAGAACGCCAATGTAATCCTACTATCTCCAATCAAGTTATTGTCTCGTTGTGTCCCTAATCAATTCCCCTCTGTAATAGAACCACGTCACTACTTATTAATAAAAATACCCATTCTGCTCTTGTAGTACAGACATCTGCCCGGTTAGCTGTAATGTTATCAGTCTTCCTGGGCCTGTTTCAATCAGTGGTTGGTATAAAATGCGAAGCCATACAATCACAATTTGGAAAATAATCCATGGACAACAAAAACAAAATTTGCCCGCGGTTTTGAAGAATACACATAATCCAATTCCAAGTCGAACACGAAACTTTATTCATTGACAATACATGATACTTCGTTACAACATGTAACTGAATACTGATGCATCAAAGTACCAAGCATGCATAATAATAAAAGATCTGTGCGCATACTAGTGCACATATCTGCCCCTAAAACAAGCTACTGATGACTGATGCCTCAAAGTGTCTACAACATAATATGGAAAGACAACTGCGCAGTCTAGTGCACATACCTGCCCCTAAAACAAGCTACTCGTTACAACACAGTTAGCTAGCAGGCACAAACTGCTGATGACTGATGCAACGATTTAGCTAGCAGGCACAAAGTTTCTGAATGTGTAGCACATACAACACAGTTATCCCAACACTTGCAAGCCATGCACGGCTGCGATACCTCATACGCAGACAATAGTGTGTCCAGTTTGCCGCGGCTAGATCCAAATAGTAAAACTGAAGGAAGATACAGGCAAACTGCGCGAGGGCATGCAGGAACTCTACGAAGGTACAACGCAAAGCGACTGCAGTGATAGTGCCTAGCGCCATCACTAAGCATGTGAGACGCACCATGTTGATCACTAAACAACTGAGACATACCATGTTGCGTCTTCAGGTATCGTTGCGGCAAGCGAATTAGAACTCTTCAGGTATTGTTGGAACGTGCTACTAGCTTGCTTTATATAAGCATGAAGGGGGGGGGGGGGGGGGGGTTTGGGGTTGCTGAATCTGCGAAACCGGATAGTTGTGCTCGGGAGCATGGCCCGAACGTCTAATGCAGCAAGTAAAAAAGCCCAACCCATTAATAAGCCCAACGCGATGCTAAAAACCAGGCCCAGCCCATTAATCAGCCGAACGCGGATTTGACCGTCCACTCCTTTCCCTAGATATTCGTCAAATCTATCCTTCCGCCTGCAGAGTGTACGGGGGCTGCCTAGTTTTATTAAATATATTAGTTTCGTAAACTGCTCCGCAGGCACCTTGAGATCCCAACTTGGCTGAAAGCCCACACGATATCCAAACTTCTCTGCAGCTTTAGACCCTACTACGGACAAGACAGCTCAATCGAAGCATAGGGTAGATTAAATCTGATCATTGCGCGATTAGCATCGACCACGGTTGGGTAAACTCTGGGCACAATACACGTGTCGAGAAAATATCGTGTGTGCACCTGGCCCTATGCGCCCAGGATAGATTCCGCATGCCGAACTGCCGGCTTGTATGTATTTCTCTTTTGAACGCAAACTGCGGGCGTGTTTAGTTTCTTTTCATTTGGCTGTAGCGCGTACATACGTGCGTGCGTGCATGCAAAAGGTGCAAGTTTGTTTGGAACATGCGAATAGCGTGCTAGATCGAAGGACACGGATGTGTTGTTCAGATCATGTAATGTTACTCTTATTTTGAGGAGATATCGAGGCGGAGTTTTTCCACTACATCATGTAGTGGGGAAAAAAACCCCGCCTCAATATCCAATGCATATGTATATTCGAGCTTGTTAGGAAGAAGGATGCACTGGGCTCTGTTCCTCAAAGTCTTGACTGTAGTTTTGTGTCCAGAACAGAACATTGCCGCAGCATGTCCCTGTGGGGAGCTACGCCATGTCCCTGGATCTTTCCGTGTCCAGATTCCAGAATGGCATCGCGATGTCCAGGTAGGCGGGAATGGCATAGCTCGTCGGGAGACATCGCCGTCGACCTCCGCCGCGACCACGGCGCTTTTCAGCAGTATGACCTGTTGACCGGGACCAACGACCGGTCAACCCATCCAATCTAAGCCGCAGGGGACAGATCGAACGGCTATATATTAGCTAGGACCATCCCCGGTCGTCCTTCCTTCGCTGCACGCCGTTGTCTCGCCGGGCGTTCCGGACGACGCCTCGCGCCCCTGGCGCTCCGCGAGGACGATTCCTCTCCTCAGCAACTTCTCCGTCCAGCTGCTGCTCAGCGCCTCCGCCAGCTTTGCCGGTGCGCTCACCAGCAAAGCCAGCAGTGCTCTGCTGCTCGCCGACGCGGAGTAAAAAATATTTTTATGGAATCCAAGAACGGCGAACCGCTGTTGGCTGCAGCAGCAGTCTGCGTCCAAGGAAGGACGATACTCCAACTTGACTTGTGCAAGGTGACTATCTATCATTAGTGGTTTCCATGCTTGCTGCATGGTAGCAATTAATTCGACAACTTTAATTAGTAGGACGTACTAAATCAGGAATCCTTCAAGGTAGGTCAGGCATAATAAGCATTAAATCATTGTCGACAGTTGCAGGGTAATTAATTAGATGATCTGTAGTTACAATATAGTATATAAATTGCCTGGAAGGCTCCTGCTCCGGCGTCTCCTCCTCAACAGTTCATCGGAGATCGAGTTTGATTAGCGGCGGCCGCGATCGATCGAGATGGTCGACGCAAAGGCGACGCTGCTTCTGCTCTCCGTGCTACTGGCATGCCTCACGATCGCAGCAAGATGTGAGTAGCTAGCTAGTGCATACATTTTTCCTTCCTTCTTTTCAGCAAAACTAGCAAGATGGTTATGCGCGGCTAGACTTGTTAAACTATATTATTATCTTAGCTTCTTGAGTTTCTTTGAGAACGTTGATCCTGTTGTTACTGTTTTACTGACTCGTTATGATGTGACATCACATCCACCCATTTTGAGATGTCCAACCGAGCCACCACCCACCAAGCTGCTATTGATCATGAGGGATCTAGACACACCACTATTTCCGACTACATTTCAAAATAATTGTACTCTTAGGTTTGGTCAAATATTAAATATCTTTGTCTTTGATAATTGATTTATAAAATTTTATATACTTTACTATGCGTGAAAGTATATTTAAGTCTGAAAACATGAATATTATGTTATTTAAATATACAAATATTTTTAAAAATAATGGTCAATGCGTGCATATCTCCTTGGAGTTGGAGACGACCATTGCAAATCTCGCAAGCTCCTGCTAGAGCAATCTCATAAGATTGAGTTGATGTCTTGGCAACGACTTACCACCGAGGAGCAATCTCGCTAGAGCCTATTTGTTTTCCAGCTGTGCTCAGAGGCAATCGATATCCATGACGTACAAATGGATCATGGATGCCTAGCAACTTGGCAGTTCTTAATCCTCGTGCATGCAATTGACGTGAAGCCGCGGCTCTGCAGCTATCGATCAGCAACCGCTTGGTGCCGGATGGCAGTGATCATGCATGCATCGCGGGCAGAGACGGTTGTTCAAACATAGATTAGACCGTCAGTGATCGTCACCGATGTGAAGCTAGAGCAGAGAAGATATGACTGGCTCCAGGGTTCAGCATCACACTGGTGGCGTCATAGTTATGCAAGATCGATTCCGCATGCTGCCGTCCTCCGCAATTGACGCGAGGCTAATGATCCATGGAGCATACATTGCCGCAATATATTACCTCCCATGAAGTCATGAACAAAGCTTGCCTCGTACAACCTGCATGCATATGCATCATGCGTGCTTCACATACCCTGCCTTGTTTCTTTATTGCTGCTTTTGCCTTGGCTCATCTAATGGCCGCATGCATTTGTGCACGCAATAGGTTAGGTTTCCGCTAGAACGGAGCCCTGACTTCACATCAACAAAAGTCTTCTATAGCAGCGGACCAGCAAAACACGTAGCGGCGGTTTGGCAAGCGGTCCGCCGCTATAGAGGAGCAGGTGGCACTGTTGAAAACGGCCGCCGCTATGCTATAAAGTGTTTATAGCGGCGGCCTGCAATGACAACCGCCGCTAATAATAATAAATAGCGGCGGCTTGAAGAAGGATCGCCGCTAGAAAACTCCAGTATTGTAGCGGCGGTTCTTGATACAAGCCGCCTCTAGAAAAAAGTTTTTAGCGGCGGTGTTAGTTTCCCTCCGCCGCTTTTCGTCCCTCGCTACCCTCCTTTTTTAAGTTCAACGATAATTTAAAAAAGATAACCATTAATTCAAAGTACTTATTTACATAATTATCATGATAAAACGTGATTAATACGACATAAAACATAATTATCGTGAATAAACACAATTTAGTAATCCTATTACAATAAAAAAAATAAAACCAAAATATCCCCGGCGTCTTCACCGCCGGGGACGCTTCCACTACGCCGTCGGCACCGCCACCAGCTCCGGCTCCGGCATCCAAGGACGCCATGGGGATGGCACCGCCTCCGGCTCCGACGGCAAAGGACCCAACGGGGCCGGCTGGACCTCGAGCGGCAGCAGACCCAATCCGGCCGCCTCCACCTCCGGCTCCGGCTCCGGGTCCACCTCCACCTAGGGGTGGGCACAAAAACCGATACCCAAACACCGAAACCGAAAAAACCAAGACCGAGACCGAAAAAACCGGAATTTCGGTCTTCGGATACTTGTTTGGGTACTAGACTTAGGCAACCGAATTTTATTGTTCAATTTCGGGTAGTACCCTTGGGTACCCGAACTACCCAAACTACCCAAATTAGTATGATGATATAGGATTTAGCACATAGACTCAAACCATGGTCACATAATATCATTTGTTACTCATTCATCGTATTCATGTTTCTCCTATCATATAATGGTAACTCATTATCAAGTTGATTGCATAGTGTATTTTAGGTATAATCAAGTTTATTTCATTTTTTCTTTGAAAATTAATGCTAATTTGGGTAGTATGGGTATAACCGAAGACCGAACCGAAATTTAGGTACCCAAAGTTGTCGGGTATCCAAATTTTCGTTGTCATTTCGGGTAGCAATTCTAGATAACCGAAAATTGAAAAGACCGAAAAAACCGGACCGAAACATCGGGTATGACCGAACGCCCACCCCTACCTCCACCTCCACCTCCACCTCCGCGTCGACGTCCACCGCCGGTTGCTGCTCCGGCTCCGTGACCCCCTCTCCTTCCGCCTCCGGGTCTGCCTCCGATTGCGGCTCCGGTGGCCATGGCCTCCATGGGGACGCCAGACCCCATGGCCAAGGCGCCGGGGGCCAAGGCGCCTGCCATGGCAACCATGAGGAGTCGACGGACTCCGCGTGGTCGGACCACGGGCTCGGATCACGCGCGCGACGGCGTTCGCGCTGGCGCTGGCGACGGCGACGGCGACGCTCACGGTCACGCTCGCGGCGACTTAAGTCGCGGCGGAAGATAGCGCGGCAGTGACGAGCCATTTCTAGCGGTGCTGCGATTTGTAGCGGCGGCTCGCGTCCGATCCGCCGCTATAAATAGTAGCAGCGGACTAGGTTTTCGGGCGCCGCTACAAATTCGCGGCGTCAACGACGCCGGATTGTTGACCCACGGTCACTGACTTGTGGGTCCGACTATTATCTCGGTCCACATGTCAGTGACCTTCTTCTCTCTACGCGGCGGCATCCTCTTCGGCCCAAAATCGGCCCATTATAATCGTATAAAACCCCCACCTCTCTCCCCCTAAACCTTAAACTCATTCCTCTCCTTCTCCTTCTCCTCTCTGCCCCATCCCCCCCCCCCCCCCCCCCCTCGTCTTCTCTCCGGCAGACTTGGAGGCACCTCTCGCCGGAGCTCGCATGCGACTAGGTTGCGCGCGGCTCTGTCGAGGGGCTCCTCCGAGGTGCCATGTAGGCCACGGCGGCGGCCACCTCGTCGGCCGAGGCGCGGCGGTGGCCACCACGGCGTTTCCCCACCGCGGCGAGGCGGCGCGGCGGCATCCACCGCGGCCGAGGCGCGGCGGCGCGGCCGCATCCACCGCGGCGCGACGGCATCCACCGCAGCCGAGGTGCGGCGGCGCTGCCGGATCCACCGCTGCGAGGCCCCGGCCGCATCCATGCGGCTAGGGTTTCGGCGGGCATTTTTTTTTCAAAATATTATTAGCGGCGGGTGGCGGCTCCACCCGCCGCTGGAAATGAAACATTGTAGCGGTGGCCTACGGCATTATCCGCCGCTGCCTGAGACCGTCGTTTTGTAGCGGCGCTTGCGTAGCGACGGACTGTTAGAACCGCCGCTATAAAGCGTTTTGGTCCGCCGCTACAGAGCGTTTCTGTTGTTGTGCTTGGATGTACGCGCTACCCATGCATGAGCAATGAGGGCCTGCCTGAATGTCTGTTTCACCTTGCGGCACTACAGCCAGTACACACCAGATACGCGGGATGACATCTAGCAAAGCAAATCTCGCCATATGCATGTGTTGTCCAGCCACGCGGAGGTTGTCCAGCAGCTGAGCGGCTGGGCATGTGTTTGGCAGCATGGTCATATGGTACCCTTACACGGCAACGATTCTTTCTTGACACGGCCTGTGGAGCAGCTGCCAAGACCAAGCCAAAGATTTTGCGTGGCCATGGAGCACTACTTTACATATACCCAAATCGGCCATGTGCAGACAAAGTTGACGCCGAGGCTAGCTAGCCGTCGTGGATATTGAGCCGGGCGGGGCGGGGCGCAGCCAATGCCGCTCGCAAACCGACGTGACCTGAAGTACACGGAGGTGCCAAACGCTTTGGAAACTATGACCTGAAGTGTATCGGATTAGGAAAGTGTATCTTACGTCTCCTGAAGCATACGTGTTAGGAAAATATCCTGAAGTGCAATCGTACTTCAACTCTATTGTCGTTCAAATATTTTATATTTCCTTTGAATTCTTGATTTAATCGTGACCATTGGATCATCATTAAAATCAACGGTCTATATTTTTTTTTTCTCCGATTAATATGATAATTAACGTAGTAATTTCGTGGCTTTGAGAGTGAACGTGGTGGCTCTTTTTTCCCTTCAAATACTAAGATAATAGATAAATAGATAGATGTGACACGTTCTCTTCTCGCAGGCAAAGAAGAAGAAGAAGAGAGTCCCAGTACGACGGGCGGTGGTGGTCTCCGGAAAGGTGGTGACGTCGAGGCGGGGAAGCTAACAAACAGCAGCAAGTTCACCATTGCGCTGTGCATCAGGCGCAACTGTCTCAAGAGCGTAAGAAGCTGCTACTGCTGCGGGATGCTGCCCGACACGCCGTGCTACCTCACCCGGGACAAGTGCTGGAGCGTCTGCCCCCATGCGCAGACCCTGCGCCGTGCCCTGCCGGATCCCCGCGGATTCTTCTCTCACCAACTCAGCTCGCTCCAAGATTGTGATATATGTTGAGGAAATCAGCTCGCACGGATTCTGTTGTTTGTTTCCTATAATTTCGTTGGAGATGGATTCTGATTCCGAGATTGGTTTGGTGCTCTTCGATCGGACTCTGTTCTGCATTTTTTTTAATTTATTTATTTAACTGAAATCAGCTGTAGGTTTGCTACAATTTCAATGGTCGATTCAGAATTTTTGGTGCCGAACTGTATTGCCTTTTTCAGTCAAACTTTGCTCTGAAAGAACAGTCACCTTCAGGCTTCAGGTTCTCTGTTTCGTTTCAGGTTCACATTGATATATTGGGTTTTGCATTTTCATTCAGAATCCAGCACAAATAGAAACAAGGCAAACAGTTCCTTGTACTAGATGGTTCGTTTCCTTCAACTCTTTTTTTATCTGTACACCAATCACAGTATAACAGCATGACCTCTCTATCTAGCCTCCTAGCTTGAAAATCTCCCGTTGCTCTGCTCACCACCCGCAACCAGATGTGCTGCCGATGAGTTTTGACGTTACCAAAATGCAGCTAGGGACCCGGATTTGCGTTTTGGACCGGGGCGTCATTCTCTTCTCTTGTGCAAAGCCCTGCAGACAGAGTACTACGTATCTTCTTGTGCAAAGCCAGCCACTTGTTGTGTGATCTTCATTTCTGTTGGACTAAGCGGCAGGAGACGATCGCACAGTGCTCTGAAACGGGATAGTACATCGCTCCAGCCAAGCAAAACCGTCCTGAGATTGCAAATCTCTCACCATGGATGTCACAAATAACTGTCAATAGCATTGGCACGATGGCTGGCAATACCAAGACTTGGGACTCGACGAGCAGAGCAGCACGGTACTGCAGCTATCCTGTCAAGAACAACCGGGGGTGTTCGTTGCATGGGGTCTAAAATTTAGAGGGAAAAATCTTATTATTTAAGAGTATTAAATAAAGTTTAATTACAAAACTAACTACAGAACCCCTGGTCTAAATCGCGAGACGAATCTAACGAGGGTAGGTAAGCCGTGATTAGACGCTGGTTACTGTAGCATCATTGTAGCATCACTGTAATAAAATATAGATTAATTAGGCTCGTTAGATTCGTCTCGTAAAGATGTACCTATCTGTAAAAAAGTTTTATCATTAAATTTTATTTAGTACTCTTAAATAATAAGATTCTTTTTTATGTGACAGATCTAAATGCTAAATACTAAAACAACGAACACGACCCAGATTCACTTCAGTTCAGACTGGAGACATCAATCCATGGCGCCAGAGTAGTACAGCAGCACCGTGTTCGTTCCTGAACTTGGCTCACAAGCCAAGACAGGCCAGCCAGCGGGAGGCTTGCACCACGTTCGACGAAAGGGACGGCGGCGAGGCAGGGGAACCGCGCCGTCGTGACGTCGAGAGCCGGCGTTCGATTGGCGCGGATGCGGCACGGACGAATCCGCCATGCGCGCCGCGCCGCTATGTTCTGTTCGGGTGCGGCGACTCGTGCACGCGCGCTTCATCCCGGCCTCCGGTCCTTGATGCGGGAGCCATGGATGGGCGCGAAGAGGTGTTACTGCAAGGGGAGGAGGACGGCGGCGGCGGACGGGCCGGACCGCTGGAGGACCGGCCAGAGCGGGGGAGGAGCGCCGCCACCGGAGGAGGCCGGCCGATTCAGGGTTGTTTTTGCAAATAATTGGATCGCGAGAACGTGTTCGGCAGGCTGCAGCTGCAGAAAAATAACTGCAAACACTGTAGCTGCTGCTGTAAACACTGTAGCTGCTGTTGAAGAAATAACTGCGAACACTGTAGCTGCTGCAAAACAGCTGCTGTAAAGTAGCGAGGCGAACAGGGTATAATAGTCGCGATCCGAATCAGGGGCGTATTTGAAAATAATTGGATCGCGATTATTACTCGCGATTCAAATGAGGGGGCTTTTTGCAAAACGTGTTTCGGGCCGCCGTCGACGGTCCCGGCGTCCCCCGCCACCGCCGTCCTCCGCCAGCGACGCCACGCCGCGCCGCACGCGCCCAGCTTCCAGAGACTTCCTCCGCCTGCTGCTTCACGGCGCGCAGGGCCCTGTCTCCTGCTGGTGCTGCGGCCGCCGGGAGACGGTGACGACGAACCCCGCGCCGGCGTGGTCTCTCTCGACGGTGCTCCGCCGCGTTACGTGTCTTCGTCCGTGGCGCGTCCGCTTGCACGGACCAATAAACCATGGCCTGACAATCTCGCAATTAATCGAGCAAGAGGCAAGAGGACGCCACGAATTTACAGAGTTACTCATACGTAGATGCTGCCTTGATCAGTTTCTTTGGTAACGAACTGCATTACTTTTTTTTTTCAGTCAAATGCCTGAAGATACTTTGCTCTGAATGAAGTTCAATCACCTTCAGGTTCTCTGCTTCGTTTCAGGTTCACATTCAAACTTTGGTTTTTTGCGTTTCTATTCAAAGACTAACACAAATAAAACTTATCCTCACAGTTCTCTGTACTAGATGGTGCAAAGAAAGATTTTTAACTTTTTTTTAAAAAAAACATACTACAAACGCAGATGCTCATAAACATGCCCGAGAATGCACTCCTATAAGCACACATGCTTGCAACTCTACGTGTAGTTGAAAAAAAATTTAACTAGCTTTGTAGTGAAATCGAAGAACAACTATAAGGATCGATAGAGTTTACTTACATGAGCTGTGATTAAAGAGGACTGCATTATGTAATCTCTAAACATTTCCCGCATTTTCACTCGACCTCTTCATCTTTAAAGTGAAAATTCATGTGACCATGTCATCCCTTAAAAGCTTACACAACAAGTTCTAGCAACCGATCCAACAAATTATTTATCAAACATATCAACAAGAATAAAAAAAAAGGAATGAATCTATAAGAAAAAAAAAGTAGTGCGAATTAGAGGTATTATTTGGGGGAATTTCATAGGTGTCATTGCAAAAAAATTGTAATCCCCTATATGCCATTGACATCACAGTGATGAGTGGGACCCACCTGTGTCAGTGGCATATTCGAGATTACGCAAATTTGCAATGGCGCATAAGAAATTATTCTTATTATTTTATCCTTTCATTATTCACTTAACAGGATATGTGATTGGAAAAATTGTATTGTATTTACTTTGCATTCTATCTACAGTAGAGAATCGTAAGGTGTACATACGCCAGGATGAGGAGGGGAGGCTTTGGATTCCATATTTAATAAAAAAAGGCATATGAGTAGCAATTCTTTGGTAGGGAGTGGGGGCATATGCCCCTCCTCTCATTCTTTCATCTCTCGAAAGACATGTGGATAATTTTTTTTGTTGATAGGGACACGTGGATAATTGAAAGAGATGTGAGGTACTACAATCTTGAGAAGTGAGAAATGTCCTTATATAGATATTACAAGATTTTCCAATTTATATTAGTATGTCATTCAATCTTCAAAATGATTGGACTTCAAGCTTGTGTTAATAACAAGGAACGTTATTTGCACAACTAGTTATCATCAATGGCGGAGTATAGTAAATAATTCATACACTAGTCTCACTGTAATATAAAGTGTAGAATAACATCCAATATATTCCAATCTTAATTGTTCCGTGTAGTTATCTACGCGGAGATGACTACAAGTTCAGGGTCGAGACATATCTCCTGTCATATCAAGACTTTACATGGTATTCTGGATGGACTTATGAATCTCTTCTTGTAATAAAAAGGATGTGATGGACAACATATATGAAGTGATTCTTATGTAGGGAGTGAGGACATATGCCCCCCCCCCCACCCCCCCCCCCCCCCCCCAAAAAAAACTCTTGTTCTATATCCCCTCTCTTTCATCTCAAGAAGGACAAGATAACAGTGAGTCACAAACTATTTCTGATTTCACATAAATTATTCAAAAAATCGGTCCAGTTTCCTGCTTTTTCTCAGCTTATCCTATGTTTTCTCCACCACGTCATATTAAAATACTGCATCCGTTTTCTCGTTTTCGCTTTTTGTCTGAAACATTACATATAGGAAGAACGGAGCATTTGGTACAATTCCAAGATCTGCATCTGTCCTGATGGATAGTTCAAGACTAAAGTTTTTTTTTTTTTGAAAGAGTAAGGCTAAAGATAGTGGAACTAATTTAATTTTACTACGGGCATTCACATGCTTGAGTCTTGAGTATCGAACTGTATTGCCCTTTTTTATAACTGAAAAAAGGGCTGAAGATACTTTTACTCTGACAGAACAACCGTCTTCAGGTTGTCTTCAGAGTTTCAGGTTCACAATTTTGAGTTGGTTTATGAAATCTTGTTGCGCAAAGCAATCCACGTATCTTCGTTTCTGTCGTGCTAAGCGGCAGACAGGACAGACAGGAAACGATCCACAGGCAGCGAAGCAAAATCTTCCTGCGAAAGTTGAAGCTCGGTCACCATGTCACGAATAAGCAGCAACCGTTGCCTACGACTCGATCAACGAGGCCTCACAAATCACTGTCGTTAGCATCGGCACGACGGCTGTGGGAGTGGCACGGCACCAAGGCTTTCGCCCTTGGGGCTCGACGAGCAGAGCAGCACGGTGCAGCTGCCCTGTCGAAGTGTCGAGCACCGCCAGATTGGCTTCAGTTCAGACATCAATCCATGGCGCGAGGGTGCAGGGCAGAACCGCACGTCTTCGTTGCTGAACGGTGCTCCTCGAACACAAACCAAGGATAGGACAGCGGGAAGCTTTCTATCACCATGTTCGCCGGCAATGGCAAAGGGGACGGCGAGGCAGGGGAACGGCATCGAGCACTCGACTCGAGCTTCCCGTGGAGGAAGACGGCGGCGGCGGACGAGGCCGGAGGAGGAGCCGAGCGGGGCCGAGAGCGCCGCCACTGGAGCAGGCGTCCGAACCAGGGGCGTTTTTGTAAAATATTTGGATCGCGACTATTAATCGCAATCAAACAGAGGGCTTATATGTAAATATTTTGGATCGCGATCAGTAGTCGCGATCCAATTTAGGGGGCGTTTTGCAAATTGCGTTTCGGGCCGCCGGCGACGGTTCCGCGCCGCTCCGCCCCGCCTTCCTTCACCCGCTCACCGCGCGCAGGGCCCTGGCTGGCTCATCTGGAGGCGGTTCCGCGGTCGGAGCCGCTCGCGCCGCCTGGAGACGGTGACCCCGAACCCCTGCGCCATGGTCACTCGCCGGAGCTCCGCCACGTTACGGGCTCGGGTCGCTTCCCCCACTCCTGCTGTGTCTTCATCTACAACCACGACGCGGCCGCTCGCACGGACGACCGTCACCTGAGAACCTGGCAATCGAGCAAGAACCAGCCAAGAGGAACAGACAGCCAGACAGGCAGGAATGCGCGTGTTTTCAGAATGTGGGATGGACAGGCAGGCAGGCAGCAAGCTTGGGTGCAAGATTATACTCGGTCCGATTGAGAAGAAGAAGAAGAAGAACGATAAGATGGACCACAGCACATCACGAATTTACAGAGTTCCTCACAGATGGCGACGAGCTTCAGTCAGGTGGATGGACATGGGACCAAGGACACTGAAAGTGAATTGAGGTACAGAAGCGCAATCTGACCAGGTGCTGCTGATGGGATGGGTGTTCCCATTCGATGGTGACATGGAGAAACTCCATTACCGATGCACGGAGATTTTTGTTATCCTTGTGTCAGTGCTGAATGCATAAAAGGGCTGCAAAATTCCTTAATAGTTGAGAATGATATCCTTATTTCAGTGTTGAATTCAGAAAATGCAGTAGCAGATTTTTACTGTAGAATGTTCCAGTTAAAACCTGATAAATTGACCATGACCTGGGTCCTCCGTTAGTGTTTGGTTCTTAACAGATTATCTGAAATTCAAAAGTTGATTTCACTCGTCTTATCTGAAACGTTTCATATGATTACTGTAGGAAGAACAGAACATTTGGTGCAAATCCAGTATCTGCGTATGTAGCAGGCTAACGATTGTAGTGGAACTCATTTAGCCTGGGAATCCACATGCTTGATCAGGTTCTTTGGTAATTGCAATTTTCAGTCAAAAGGCTAAAGATATTTTGCTCTGAATGAACTATCACCGTCAGGTTCTCTGCTTTATCTCAGGTTTACATTCAGATTTTGGTTTCGCATTTTCATTCAGAATCTAATCATCTTGACAGTTCCTTGTAGTAGATGGTTCGCTTCCTTCCAACTTTTTTTCTGTACACCAAGCAATATGACAGCATAACCTCTAACCCCCTAGCTCGAAAAATATCCTGTCATATTGATTGCCGAGCAACAGGATATTTTTGACAGATACGGAAGTCTATGTTTTTTTACTCCTCTGTCGAGCCAATCCAAGCACTTCCAGTGTGCAACTCGCTCTTCCAAGATCTACGCGCAATTGGTAGATGATTAAAAAAAGTAAAACGCACATGGGAACGTGCTATTCCTTTGAAAACTTCCCAATTCCCCATTTAACCTGCACATCAGATGAGGCTTGTTTTCTTTTTCCGGAAATTAGCCAAACTGCGCCCAACTCATCGTAAATAGCAAATTTATAATATTTTTTTGAAATTCAAAACAAAAAGAGATTTGAAAATTGCCGTGCCAACCCCCGGTGGGGCCCACTGCCATACACCGAACGAGGCAATCCAGCGCAGAAGGGAGAAAGACACATCACCACCCCTTCCCCTTCCTTCCATCTTCTCACCTCTTTCTCTCTCCTGATCTCCCCTTCCCGTCGCGCGCCCTCTCTCTCTTCCCCGTCGCCGGCGAGGCCGCCGCCGCCGCTGCCGTCCCGTCCCCGTGCTATGGACGGCATCGAGGGCCTCCTGGCCCAGAACTTCGGCGTGCGGCCGCAGGGCAAGGCGGCCCCCATGGCGGGTGCCGCCGCTTCCCGCCCAGCCGGATCCACCGCCGCCGCCGCCTGGACAAGTACCAGATCCGCCTCCGCGTCGTCCGCCGCCCCGTCCTACGACGACCTCTTCTCCTCCCCCGCCCCCGCCCCCGCCCCCGCCCCTGCCTCCGCCTCCTCCTTCGACTCGCTGTTCGACTCCTACAAGCCCGCCGCATCCGCCACCAAATCCAAGCCGTCGCCTTCGCCGGCGCCGGTGTTCGACGACGACATCTTCGACGCGGTCCCGGGGCTGCGGGCGTCCAACTCCTCCGCGTCCTTCTCATCCGCGCGGTTCGACGGCGGGGACGACCTGTTCGGGGCGACGCCGGCGGCGGCCCCCGCGTACGACGACATGTTCGGCGGCAACCGCTCCGCGTCGCCGCCCGCGTTCGACGACGACCTGCTCGGGGGGTTCGGGAGCAGGCCGCAGGCTGGGGAGAAGAAGGCGTCGGTGGCGGTGGACGATGACGACGACCTGCTCGGAGGGTTCGGGAGGAGCCCATCCCAGGAGAAGAGGAAGCCGGCTGCGGCTGTGAAGGACGAAATGGGGAGCGGCGGGTTCGACGATCTGATCCCAGGGTTCGCTGGGAGCAGCCCGCCGAGGAGTAGGTGAGCAAGCTTACGCCTTTCCTCATTTGGATCTGCATTTGGCATCGATGCTAGTTCTATTGGACCAGAGACTTAGGCAATGTGAAGTTGGATGGGTTGAAATGGAATGTTAGAGCTAGATCTGACAGTGTTGTGTGTGACCTTTTTAGTACGATAGAACTTGTGCTGCGGTGACGAATGGCGATTGAATTGAGCAAATTGTAGCTGATGTTCTTCTTTACATTCATTGTTCTTTGTGCATATAAATGAGACCACTTGAAGTGAAAGAAATTTATCCTTACTTGAAGTAAAGGATATCCTTACCTGCACCGATTCATCTAAAGTTGCACTTGGAAGTTTTTATAGATGACTTAATATAATCCACAAGAGGAAAAAAATGAAAAGTTTATGTAATTATCCAACATCTGAATGGAACCTATATAAGAAAATTATCCACCTTTAGGATTCAACATAATTGATCATGCTTGGTAATCATCCACTTATAGGATAATATGGAAAGCTTGCATAACTATCCACCATAACGTTACATATAGTGGCTGAGTGTGCAAAGATTTTAGATTCAACAATTTATCATGCCAAACTCCTGCTCTAACTGTTGCCCCTTGAAACATCATTTATTCTCATTTCTATGAATCAGAGAACTAGAGGGGTTCCTCGGTAAATAACCATTTCCGTAAATGCTCTTGTTTGAAAGGACATATTTACAGAGTGCATAACTTGTGCAATATAAATGCTTGTTGTTGTTTGCTAAGTTTATATAAGCCTACCATGACATTTGTTTGCCCATGGTTGTCCCATGAAATCTCTTTTCAATGTGTTTAGGAGATCCCCAGATCCCTTGGAAGATCTGGGCAAGTCTGCAAACTCCGAGGGCAAGAATGTCAATAGTACTGATGCTGATGATAGTTTATTTGAGGATTCAAGTGCTTCTGACGAGGTCCCAGGATCAGATCCTTTGTTTACCTCTGACATTAATGGTCATGCCAAGAACAGTAACCCATCAAGCAGAGCCCGAGATTCCAGCCCTGCACATCACTCGGTGAATGGAAATTCAGCACGCAAATCTTCTATGGAGGACATTGGAGATGTCATGCCTAAGTCACAGTCTGCTAGGTATTCTGATAGTCATGGTGATGATATGGTTCAGTCACCACGATCTACTGAATCTGAAGATGACATATGGCTTACAGTTTCTGAGATTCCCCTCTTCACTCAGCCAACTAGTGCTCCACCGCCGTCCAGATCACCACCTGTTCTTAAACAAAAACCACCTGTAGCAAGTGCAAATGGAAAGAAGAGTGAGCATGTTCGTCGGTCTAGCCAAAACTACAATTATTACACAGATGTACCAAAGCAAGCTGAGGTTCCTTCAGTAGATGATCTGGAAAGTTTTGCCAGGGCCAAACCTGTATATGACAACAATGTTTTTGATGAAGATTTTGAGGAAGAGAAAGATGTGCAAGAAAGATTGGAACAAGAACGAGAAATGAGATTGAAGGAGGAAAAGGAAAGAGAACAGAGAAGACTTGAGAAGGAGAGGGAACTGGAACAACAGAGAGAAAGACACGCAGTGGAGAGGGCTACAAAGGAGGCACGGGAGAGAGCTGCTGCTGAAGCTCGTGCAAAAGCTGAAAGGGAGGCCCGCCAGCGTTCACAGCGTGCTGCTGTGCAAAGGGTTCAGCAGGAAGCCCGTGAGAGAGCCGCAGTTGAGGCCAAAGAAAGAGCTGCTAGGGTTGCTGCTGAAGCAAGGGAGAGAGCTGCTGCTGAAGCCAAGGAGAGGGCTGCTGCTGAAGCCAAGGACAGGGAGAGGGCTGCTGCCAGGGAGAGGGCGGCGGCAGAAAGAGCTGCTGCTGAGAGAGCTCAGCAAGAAGCAAGGAAGAGAGCTGAACGAGCTGCAGTGGAAAGAGCTGCTGCTGAGGCTCGAGAAAGGCAGGCAGCAGCAGCAGCTGCTGCTGCCAGAGAAAAACAGAGCACGCCAGATGATCTTGAGTCATTCTTTGGTGCCAGTGCCCGTGCCAATAGTGCACCGAAGCAGAGTGCTTCAACCCCAACAGTGGTGAGTGCGCCTGCCAAAATTTTACACATTATATGAAAAAATTGTCCACTTGGCACTATGCCTTTTGCTAATGTGTGATGTTTTAGGATTCTTTGTTTGGTTCTGGAGCTCAAAGCAGAGGAACCACAAATGGATCACAGCGGGCAGCATCGAGCTCAGCATCTACGAAAAAAGCACCATCAGCCACAAGTTTCGGGGATGATCTGTCTGACTTGTTTGGAGGTATTTAGTCTTCGCAGAGTAGCACTATAGTTTTATAGATTTCAATGGAATTGTGCTCCTAGTTTTTCTGCACATGTAATTAACTATTTCCTTTTTGTCTTTTTCAGCTCCTGCATCATCTGATGTATTTCAAGAAGTTGAGGGAGAGAGTGAAGAAAGGAGGCGCGCTAGGTTAGAACGTCACCAGAGGACCCGTGAACGAGCGGTAATGTTGTTTTCAAATTAAAAAGGAAAATAATATTTACACTCTGTGCTATCTATATATTTCTTGCCAGCGATCTATTTGATCTATTCCATGTTGTATCAGTCTACCTTTTTTCCTTCTATAAGAAATTATGGCTACTCCATTCTCTCACTGCTATTCGTCGTTTAACATTTCTCCAGGCAAAAGCTCTGGCTGAGAAGAATGAACGAGACATGCAAGTCCAGAGGGAGCAGGCAGAGAGAGATGTAAGTCTTATGTTGACCGTGTACATAGCAGCTTGATTATGGGTATTGTAGTTGATGTCAAGACATAACAGTCCACATTATTCTGTTTTTGCCCATTCTTTTTCACTTTCCATAGTTGTGCTGGTATTCACATGATCAGCGTTTCTTGGTGCTTTTAGCTACAGATTCTTGGTTGCTAATAGTCCATTTATTTTGTTTTCTTTTTCTGAATTCCAGAGAATCGGCGACACTCTAGACTTTGAAATTAAGAGGTGGTCTGCTGGAAAAGAGGGCAACTTGCGTGCTTTGTTATCAACTTTACAATATGTGAGTCACTGACTTATGGCACTTCGAAGCTATGTTATACTGCATGTGTGTTTACAATATTAGAGCATCTCCAAGAGATTCCCATAAAATTGCCCCCATAAACTTGTTTTTGGGAGCAACCAAAAAATTATGAGGGGCAATTTTCCATCCCTCCTCCAACAGTTCCCCCTTAAAAATAGATCAAATCACTTTTGATTGGGCCATGTCAGCATTTAGAGCTATAAAAATATTAATTCTATTGTAAAAAAGAAGAAAGGGGGCCCCAATTCATCCCCTGTTTGTAGCTAAAAATGAGGGGAGTTTAGGGGCTTTGAATAAATTGGGGGTAGTTCTGGGGCCCTGTTGGAGATGGTTTTTTTGATTGACCCCCAATTTTAATTTGAGGGAGGTTTATGGGGCTCTCTTGGTGATGCTCTTATGTGTTTTGAGTTTTTGGGTGCTATGCATTTTTCCCTTGTGTAATAGAGGCTTGATATTTCCTGTTGCAAGCGACAAATATCATTGTTATCTTTGACTTATGTTGATGGTGATTCAGTCAAGCTTGTTTTGATTTAAGATACTTTGTAAACCAAATGGTACGTTCTAAAGTTTGTATATTTTCCTGGCTAAGTTCATTTGTTTTAAAGTCAACAAACAGGTTCTGTATTTGCTTGTTTGGTTCACTCTTTAGTTGATGCTGTTAGCAGTTTTTAAATGTAATACTAGCCCTACTGTAAGATTCTGTGGTGTTTCAAATACAAACAGTTCAACTTTCTATCAACCCCCTTTGGGACAGCAATGGAAGTAAAATGAATTTTTACAAGTCAAGTAATTTTGACGGTCCACATGAGCATCGCAAATTTGATGGATTTTCTGAACTTGCACCTGATAGAGATTCTATTTCTTGTTTCTTTTGTCAGTAGTTTCTTGAACTATGTTATGATGCAGAACTGTTTGCTCGTCAAATGCAAGTCCAGGAAATATATAATTAGATACTGTTGCTTTCATACAGAACTTTGAATGCCTGAGTCTCATTGTTCATCTGATTCTATAGCTCCGTATGAAACAAGTAGATATGACTATTAGATGCATAAATATTTGATATGCTAACATAAATATACCTTCTTTCTTAACAGATACTTTGGCCAGAATGCGGATGGCAAGCCGTATCCTTGACAGATTTGATTACTGGTGCTGCTGTGAAAAAGCAGTACCGAAAGGCAACGTTATGCATCCATCCTGATAAGGTGCAACAGAAGGGAGCAACTCTTCAGCAGAAATACATCGCTGAGAAAGTCTTCGATATTCTTAAGGTTTGTATACAGCTTCCCTTGTTAGGAGAATCATCAATATTGCATTGGTATAACATGCTAAACATCATAGTTAACGGCACCGCATTCTTTGGCGTTCATTCTGAAAGCACAGGAGAGTTATGACATGGACCATAATCGTTGAAGTAATCTACATGTGGCTTTTGGCACCTTGTATCTAGCAGGCTTAATGCCGTTCCATCATTAATTATGCATCTATAACTTGTTTCACTGGTTTCAGTATTGGTTGTACTTTTGATGTCAGTGTGTTCGACCATGTAACGTTTAACTTAAATCTTTGACTACTCTTTGCCTAAACAGGAGGCGTGGAACAAATTCAACTCCGAGGAGCTCTTTTGAAGCAATCTCTGCGACTGTGAATATATATATATGGTCAGCTTAACTGTATACCCAGACGACACAAATGAACAAAGCAAAAGCTCAACAATTCCCATTGTATAACCTATTCTTTTTTATTCCTCTTCCCTCTCTGTTCTCCCCTCAGCTACCTGTTCATTTGGTGGTACTTCCGCTACCGTAGTGCGTGCAGCGGTGTATATGTAGTCTTCTGTCCATTTGAGGACTGATGGCATGTCTTTCATTTTGGATAGATTTTACTGGTGATTTACCTCATACAGCAAAGATTTGTATCTCATTTCAGCTTTTTTGTGTGTACAATGGACCACAGAATGTCAAACTATACGTACTGCCAAGCCTTATTCATTGTACCAGGAGGAATTGTACTGTTGATTTCGAGTTTTATTTGGTAGTCCATGGCTCCATGCTGCATCTTGTTTCCCCAATACTTATGCCAACATTGATGGTACAAGTGGTGTTGCCCCCCTATGCTTGGCGCGCACACGGTTGCACCTAAAATTTCACTTTGTATTTTTATTTTTTTTCTCCCCCTCATGACCTATATATTACAGCTTCCTCTCATGCTCATTTTCTGGCTCTGCCCTTTACATCATGGCGCTTGTTCCTTGGTGCGAACAGTTGGTAGTGCTGGCTGCAGCAATGCAAGTAACAAAATTTTGTTTCTTTGGTAACTTTGTGAACCGATTCCAGTATCAAAATCTAGCCTATTCTATAAACTAAGATCTGTCAAAGCTTTGGGTAGACTCATGCATGGTAACAGGCGCCTTTGCTGCAGCGGATCTTCGTCCATAGAGATGGTGGCGCGGTCTTCTTCCTCCGGAACGCGTGCGCGTCTCATAAGAAAGTTTTTGATGGACGAATGAAGACAGCTTGCTACCAGTTCATGCAATTGAAAATTTACTAAGGCTTCGTTTGGATGTCGGAATTGAGGGTGCAGAATTGCATTGGACCTCCAATACTAAAACTGAGCTGAATTACATTGGACCTCCAATACCAAAGCTGGGCTGAATTGGAATTGGCCCGCAATGCCAATGCTGTTGTTTGGATGTGCATGTAATTGGTAGCTAGAATTCAAAGATGCCCTTAGAATTACATCGCAGCAGCACTAACACATGGCCTCATAAGCGTGGAATGTTACAGTGCCCAGCAACATACTTTTCACCCTTGGGATGGGATACAATCTCCGTGCAGCCATAGCAGTAGGTGAAATCGGTGCTCTTCCTCACCACCGAAGTATCATCACGCTTGAGCAGCTTACGCCCAACTGCAGCAAACAAACACCAGCTTGGTGAGGAAAACAAGGTCAAACAAACAACAGTATGGGTAGTGCGTTAATCTCAACAACTTTGGTTATCTCTAAAGAAACAGAAGCATAGTACTAGTAGTTTTAAGTTTGGCATCTGACAGCCACATTACGCCAAATTCTTTTATATGCGTAGAACTTTGTCATAACTTCCCACAACAAGCAAGCTGGCAAGATGCAATACTTTCAAACACTTGATAAATAAGAAACAAGGAAAAATATTTGAACAAGGATAAATAAAAATAAAAAAGAGTAGTAAAAAAACCATCCTTGCTTCTATAGTTTGAACATCAAGAATAGATGAAACATGTTTCAATGTAAGTGCTCAGCATTCATATATGTGACAGAATTCACAACAGTTAGGGGGGTACAAGAAATAAACTGGAGGGTAGATACAAATTGAGGGCCCCTTTGGAACGCCGGATTGGAAAAATACAGGAATAGGAAAAATGTAGGAATAGGATAGGAATGCAAGTGCAAAACATAGGATTTGAAAACATAGGAATTTTGTGAAGATTGTTGTTTGGATGAGCTACAGGAAAGCGCAGGATTTTTATAGGAAAATCAATAGTAAATCTTACTTATTAATCATCATTTGGACGTGACTAAACAGTACGCCAATCAATTTGGATGTCGTCACAGTGGATGTTGGACTCACTGATCTCACTTCTCTGCAAGCTTTGCCTCGATCCTATGCAAAGGAAGCAATAAACAGAGGTCCGGCTGAATGGAAAACTTCCTGTGTTTTTCCTTTGGAATTGGCTGCTAAGGAATTTTTCCTATGGAATTCCTATGGTGCTTTCCTACAATCCAAAGGGTGCTACAGTAGCCAAATCCTAAGGAATCACAATCCTACGTTTTTCCTTTGTTTTTCCTACAATCCAAAGAAGGTGTGTTTGGTTTGAGGAACTAAGATCTGTGCGCATGAGACCATTCCACAATTTTGGTATCAATGCATCTATCACTATCAGACCCTGTCCACAAGAAAAATATCTAACGTGTCAGCTGAGATTTTAAAGTTGCCAAAATGATATATCATGTTTCCTTATATCTGCTACAATAACAGCCCAGATTAACTGGTCTCTAAAACCAGGAGTCATAAATAATCCACCTAGAAAGAAGAATAATGCTAACAGCTAAAATTCAGACCAAAATGTATCTTGCATACTTGAGTTTTTTTTTTTTGTTTTTTTTTTTGCATACTTGAGTTAGTGTACTATTCATGTTCATGTTAGGTTTACTTTTGCAGAGAAACTATAATCTTCATCTGATAAGCAGAAAAAAACTGACCTGTATAATCAGGACCCAATGGCACACAGCAAGTCACAGCGAATCCCCTTCGAACCGGCCTTCTGCCAGCAACGGAAGGTTCTTTCTGTGAACCCCCCTTGCGCAATCTTGCGGTGATGGTGACCCGGCCGCCTTCTCGGATAGTGGTAAAGCTCTGCAAAGAAAACCTTTTCCTGCGAACCAATTTTGCTTGACCTGGCTGTGAAGTTAGTGTGTGTGTAGAAACAGGGTGGCTCGGGCATACTGATACAATCCAAGACATCCACAAGCTCAAACTTGACCTAGGCACAAGAAATTAATTAAGAAAGGTCATGACAACATAAGTTACCAACCCAAGATAAGGCAGTATATACATGTTCTTTTCTGGGTCAGTCTGATCCAGGATAAATTGCATAGCGCACCTTCTTCCTTTTGTTGTAGTGCTCCAAGGCACCCTCTGCAAACCTTTTTGACTGCGCAAGGCGAACTTCATGATTGACCCGAGGTTCGCGCAATTTTACTGTCTCACGAACCATTTCCCTGCACCCAACAACACTACACAAATATATAATGTAAGTATGAAATCAAAATGTTGGACACAATAGATATCAAAAGGAAGTAGTAATTAAATTAACTGTCAAAATTCGCTCGTGTCAGACGAGTTTCAGTAATTCAGTCACGAGAAGGGTGACAGACGAGTTTCGGTGTCCAATACAAAGACCCTTGGCATGAAACGTGTTTGAATGCGACAGACGAGTAGTATATTAACTGTCAAATTTGGTTGTGACAGAGCAGGCCCGATGAATTCGATATGGCACATATGTGCGTACCTTTTGGGTGATTCCATCCCCAAGCTGCTTCTCACCCCGGAGGAGGATGGCGAGGGAGGAGGGCATGATCCCCTGCAAGCCATTGCCCTGGCGAGATCGCCGCCGCGGGCTCAAACGTAACTTAGGTCGCGTGGGTTGGTGGTGGTCGTGATCGTGAGATCGATGGAGTGGAGACCGGAGGGGAGGGGAAAAAGGTCGACCGGGCAGACCGGGTCTTGGCCGTGATTGAAAAGCCTGATCACAGCCAAGTCAAAACTATCTGTGTCATGTACTTATCATAAACGGCAAAAAAAGGAAGCCCTAATAATCTCGGTTTGCATCCATGCGGCGTAGGACATCGAAGCTGCCGGCGCTACCAGACGACGTGTTCGCCGCCGTCCTCGCCCTCCTCCCGCCCCGCAGCCTCGCGGCGTCGCGGTGCGTCTGCAAGGCGTGGCGCGCCGTCGTCGACGAGCACCGGCTGCTCCTCCCCCACCTCCTCCCGCACGTGGTGGCCGGCCTCTTCGTCAACTACCGCAACCGAAGGATGCCGCGCTTCTTCGTCCGTCCGGCGTCGCCGACGGCCCGGATCGACGAGGAGTTAAACTCCTTGGCGCCGGAGGAGGCCAGCGGCGTGGTGACGGACCACTGCAACGGCCTCGTCCTCCTCAACTGCCGCGACCGCGACCGCGAAGTCGATGACCTGCACGTGTGCAACCCGGCGACGCGGCGGCGGACATTGCTGCCGCCTCGCGCCGGCGACGAGTGGGATCTCAAGGACTACCGCGCTCCCCGCCGCGCGTACCTCGCATTCGACCCGGCCACGTCGCCGCACTACGAGGTGCTCTTGGTGCCCCCGGGGCCGACGTTGGAGCAGGTCGACCGCAGCAGTGGAAGGATGAGGTGGCCGCCGTCGAGATGGGCGTGGCCCAAGTTCTCGTCGAGGAGCGGGAGGTGGGAGGAGACGGTGTTCGTGCGCCAAGGCGAGCCGGCGGGGACAGCACAGAGGTTGAAGCTGGGTGGCCTCGAGCAGCCCGTCCAGTCCTGATACCGATGGCGGTATGCTGCATATTGGTTGGGAGCACTCTATGTGCATTGTCGCGGTGAATTTATCTCAAGGTAAATAGATCATCATCTCTTACCTTTTCTTTTCTTTTTTGACACGATCTCTTACTTTTTTACATATAATACTTCTTCCGTAGCAATTTACTTGTCATTTTAGGAGTTTTTCTTGTGTCCATGCATGTTCAATGAAGTAGGGAGTCAGAATGACAACTATTTTGAGAAGTAGGGAGTACTTTAATACCAAACAACAATATTTCTCCTCACACACGTATGGGTGTGTCAATCGATCATTCTCCTGATTAATTCCTTGCAGGCTGTCCTTGTCGGATGACAAGTACCAAGCAATCCAACTGCCGGGTGACCTTCCTGAGGGCTACGAGTATTTATGTTCTTTTCTAGGGAAATCTGAGAAAGGAGTATACTTTGCAGTTATGGATCATGAAAATTGGAACAAGCACCTTATGGTTTGGATTCTCAATGATCAGACCGCATGCTGGTCCCTGACGCATCGCGTTGAACTGAAACCTAGCACGTGGTGGGAAGGTTATTACGACTACGTTGGCAAGCTAAAACTTTGGTCCAGGTCCTTGGTGGATGCTTATACAGGCGAGGAGAAAAGAGTATTGCTAACAAAACGAAATGTGGACTGGAGTTCCGACGACGAAGACGTTAGTGACCTTACCGACCAGGAATGTTATTGGGAACAAGAGGTTGACTTCCTTGGCATTCATCCTTACAAGGAGATTATCTTCTTCAGCGCGTACCGTTACGTAGGGGTAGCTTGTCATTTGAACAGCGGGAAGATTCAGTGTTTGGGCATATACGCGGGTGGCACTTATCCTGCTGTGAATGGATCTTTTGTATTCACTCCTTGCTTGATCGGAGATTAATCAGCGTTTCTAAGCACTGGGACACTACATCTTTTCATGGTGCTGTTGAGGTGCATGTGTATTCGTTAGAGTAATCCTTGCATGTTCAAAAATGTTGCCTTATAACTGCAAAAGATTTTCTCATGCTTTATAACTGCAAATACATCAGTTCAACAATGGACACGTTTCAGCAGAAGACCATGGGAATTGACCACTTGAAAGCAAAATGTTGTATTTGTGCCTGAGTCTTGTGTTGACATTTAGACTTAGTTCTTGTTATTTGATATTAGGGAACCTCGTTGTCGCTCTGTTTTGTTTTTTCGTCCAAAAATAATCGAACCAAACTAAGCAGTCTTTTGATGACTAGTATGTAGTCAGGTGTCTAACGTCTCTAGCAACCTAATCAGTTATCCAGCGACATGTAGTAAACACAGTAAGTAGAGCCCATCATGATCTCTAAACATGAAACAAACACGAACTTATTTCTAAACAGGGACCAAAGAAGAATTCACACAGTTGAGCAACAAGTAACAAGGTATAATAAATAACACTGGTTCGCAACATCAGAAAGTATCAGGATTATTGCTGGATCACAGACGTACCAACAAGCAAATCAGACTAATTAAGAAAGCCTTTATTCTGCTCTTCTGCAGTGCCACCATGCATGTTGCTTAATTCAACATGGTAACACAATAGCAACATGATGATTGGCCAAACAAAGAACTCACTGTTTTCAAGGCTAACAAGTGACTCAGCCTGGATACGCAGAGGTCAGTGCAGCTGTGCAGCATCACCTGATCCAGATGGAGGCTCAGTTGCAGATGTGGGAAGAGAGAGTAATTGCCAACAAACACAACAACACAAGAGCACTATAGCGGCGGACCAGTAAAACACGTAGCGGCGGTTTGCCACGCGGTCCGCCGCTATAGAGCAGCAGGCGGTACTGTTCACCAAGGCCGCCGCTATAAAGAATTAATAGCGGCGGCCTGGAAAGAAAACCGCCGCTAAATATCAATTATTAGCGGCGGTTTCAAGGAGAACCGCAGCTACAAAACTTCACTGTTGTAGCGGCGGTTCTTGTTTCATTCCGCCGCAAAAAAAATGTGTATTAGCGGCGGTGTTAGTTTTTGGTCGCCGGTTTTCTTTTCTCGGTCCCCACAGTTTAAATTGAACAATAATTTTAAAAAAGATAAACATAGATTAATATATATATATTTACATAACTATCATGATAAAACACGATTAAGCCTACATTAACTTTAGAATCGCGAATATACGCTGTTTAATTTTTTTATATTAAAAAAAACCAAAAGATCTCCCCGGTGTTAAGCCGGGGACACTACGTCGGCGTCCTCCGGGGATAGCACGCCGGGGACAGCACCGGCTCCGGCTCCGGCGTCCAAGGACGCCTCTCCTACGCCGGCGGCACCGCCACCGGCTCTGGCGTCCAGGGGCGCCATGGGGATGGCACGGGCTCCGTCTCCGACGGCCAATCCCCCCACGGGGCCGGCAAGACCTCCGGCGGCAGACCCCATGCGGCTTCCGCCTCCAGCTCCACCTGCACCCCGGCGACGTCGACCGCCGCGTCGACGTCCTCCTCCACCCCCGCCTCCACCTCCACCCCATCGACGTCGACCGCCGCGTCGACGTCCACCTCCACCTCCACCCCGTCGACGTCGACCGCCGCGTCGACGTCCTCCTCCACCTCCGCTTCCACCTCCACCTCGTCGACGTCGACCGCCGCGTCGACGTCCTCCTCCACCTCCGCCTCCGGGTCTTCATCCGGCTGCGGCTTCGGGTCCGGCGACGGGGGCCATGGGGCCCAAGGGGACCCCGGGTGCGGCACCGGCCCTGGCGACGGGGGCCATGGGGCCCAAGGGGACCCCGGCTACGGCACCGGCTCCGGCGACGGGGGCCATGGGGCCCAAGGGGACCCCGGCTGCGGCACCGGCACCGGCTCCGGCTCCGGCTCCGGCGGCCATGTCCGCCATGGGGACGGCGGACCCCATGGCCAAGGCGTCGGGGGCCATGGCGACCACGAGGAGTCGACGGACTCCTCGTTGTCGAACCCTGCGCGGGCCCTGCGGCGCTTGCGCTGCCGCTGGCGACGGCGACGGCGCCTCTCACGCTCGCGTTCGCGCCGACTTAAGTCGCGGCGGCACGTAGCGAGGCGGTGGCGAGCCATCTTTAGCAGCGATCTAGGGTTTGTAGCGGCGACTCGCTCTGATCTGCCGCTACAAATAGTAGTGGCAGATTAGATTTCGGGCGCCGCTACAAATTCGCGGCGACTTCGACCGCGTATTGTTGACCCACGGTCACTGACGTGTGGGCCCGACACTTTTATCGGTCCACATGACAGTGACCTCGTCCTCTACGCGGCGGCATCCACCCCCGCCGTCACTCGGGATGGCTCGGCCCATCTTGGTGGCCCAGGAAGAGCCCATCTCGGTGGCCCATCTTTCTCGTGACCAGCCACTATAAAAAATCCCCAAAACCCTAACTCTTCTCCCTCTCCCTCTCTCTCTCTCTCTCTCTCTCTCTCTCTCTCTCTCTCTCTCTCTCTCTTTCTCTCCTTCTCCTAACTCGGCAGCCTTGGAGGCACCTCTCGCCGGAGCTCGCGTGCGACAACGTTGCGCGCGGCTCCGTTGAGGGGCTCCTCCGAGGTGCCATGGTGGCTCGGAGGCGGCCACCACGGCGGAGAGCGAGGCGCGGCGGCCCCCACGGTTGCCGAGGCGCGGCGGCCCCCACGGTGGCCAAGGCGCTGCGGAGGCCGAGCAGCGGCGGCGGCCACCACGGCGGAGGCCGAGGCGCGGCGGCGGCCACCATGGCGGCCGAGGCGCGGCGGAGACCGAGGAGCGGCGGTAGCCACCACGGCGGCCGAGGCACGGCGGAGGCTACCATGGCGGCCGAGGCGCGGCGGCGGCCACCACGGCGGTCCAATTCGAGGCTGTCGAGGAGGGGACCGTGGATGCGGCCACGACGGAGCGGCGTCGAGGCGGCAGGGCTGCGTGGCGGCGCCGGCGGCCGCGGTGTGTCGGCTAGGGTTTCGGGGGCGGGCGGCGCCGGCCCGGCTAGCTTTTTTGTTTTTGTTTTTTCAAATCATTATTTGTGGCGGGTGGTACCATCACCCGCCGCTGGAAATAGCCATTTGTAGCGGCGGCCGGTGGCTCTATCCACCACTATAAAAAAGCTCTGCAGTGGCGGTTGCCTACGACCGCCGCTACAAGAATGGTTTGTAGCGGCGCTTGCGTTGAGGTGGACTGCTGGAACCGCCGCTGCAGAGCTTTTTCGTCCGCCGCCACAGTGCGTTAGTGTTGTTGTGAAAAACTCTAGATGTTGCTCTAACACGAGCATTGAGTCGCAAATTAACAAGAAATATGACATATAACATGAGGTTCACGATATCAACATGATACCAAAATAGCAAAAACTAGTTTTCTGGACATACCCTAACATGGTGATCCGGGTTTCATCATCGTAGTAATAAGACACGAACAGCAGGTTTTTGGATCACACACACGAACACATAGATAGATAAGATTACTAAGGGCATGTACAATGGTAGGATTTTTGATGAGGTGGAAGAGAGAGAGGGTGGTGAGAGAAGGAGGCGGTTGTTTCGCGAGGCAACCATCTCAAACGCTAAAATTTAAGAGTATGAGACGACCTACATACCATTGTACGAGTTATAGTTACCATGCAACTCATAAATATTCCTTTGCTCATCCATAAATTAAGGAAAAACACAATTACTACAAGACAACTAACACAATCACCCATTGTATATATGGTCTGATAAGTTGTCTGAAGATTACGTGACATGAACGAAACGGCCTATAAGATAGTACCATTGTACCTGCCCTAAGCAAATTAATCCTCCTTATTACCATCAGGATCCTTGCTTCAATTCCTCAAGGATCCCTGCACTCCCGCCGATCCCACTACCATGCATGTGCTGCTTCACTCGTCGAAGACATATCTATGTACCTCGGCGTACCCCTTGTTGAAGTACTGATCGATGATGTACTGCTCGTACTCCCACATCTCCAAGGCTTTGTTTCTGTTACTGATGAATTCAACGCGGAGGCCCGTAGGCAGCAGGTCGAAGCCCTCGGGGTAGGGCATGGGCTCGGGCATGGGCACGTGGCGAGGACGTACCTTGAGCAGGCGCTCGATCGCCTCCCCCTCTATCCGTACCTTCTTCATCGTCCCTTTCTTCTTCAGCTTCGGGCCAGTCAGCAGGCTCTTCCACAGGCGCACTCGATCCATTTCGTTGCGGAATTCTCTCTCCCAATCATCAAGAATGGGGCCGCCGTCGTCGCCAGCTCCCGCCGCCGCCGCCTTCTCGGGCTTGATCGCGCCGTTGCCGGCCGCCACCTGATCGTCGTCGGTGTTGGCTCCCTTGATCGTCGCGCCGCCGGCGTCGTCCGGCGCCACCACCTCCTCCTCCATCTGCTTGATGGTGGAGCGCTGCATCGCGCCGTCCTCGGAACCACCAGCCGTCGGCGGTGACCTGATCTCCTCCATTGCGGCGGCGGCGCTCGTTGTGGAAGGGAATCTCTATAGCCTATAGGCGGTGTCGGTTCCTGGATTGCGAGGCGGATCTGTTGTTTTAATTTTCCTGGATTTAGTTACCATCTGGACGTACGGGAGCCTTGCCACCATTTGTTTCGCTTTGACCCAGTCGCGTTAATCTTCGATCCGTTACCCAGTCTCGTACGTAAACCGGGTTCGTATCCCGAACCAACCAAGCGTACAAGTTTATTTCATTTCTTATCCTCTTTTCGTTCAGGCCCATCGACCGCCGTGGCTAGCTACAGAAAATTAAAGCTTCCCGAGAAAATATATAGCACCAGCAGCCAGAAGGAGCCGGACAAAGGAGCAGCAGGGCCTCGGCTTACCTCAGCCCATGGCTTTGAGATGTTCATACCCTCGGCTGGATTTCAAGGCTGAGGCTAAAGCTAGACCATACTTGGTCCAAACTTTCATTGTGATGTGATGATGCTCGGTAATAGTTTGATGCATATTCACCTGTAGTCTCTACTGCATTTCATCTACAACACCAACACAATGCCGAGCCTAAGGCGATCTTAAAGTGGAGGAGTCCCAAAAACTGACTTGAAAGAAAAATACTGCATCGTGTCCTTGTGATTTTACCTACCGATGACTATTTGTTTCCTGAAAGAAAAATACATGTTTAGACGATATTTCAGCATACATTTTCTACATTGTTTTTTGCAGCCCTTGCACTCATTTTGTAACATGTACCCACTACTCAACTACTGTATTTAAGAAAAACCATGTCTAAGACGTGAGCTATCCCTGGCCACTAGATTTTTGAGAAATGCTACAGTCACATAATGTACTCACTTAATTCTCACGCATATGCTGACATGGTATCACGCTATTGGTTCATCATTGATTCACCTTTACAAAAAATATGACGTGTCACCTATAAAATACACCTTCCTCCGTGATTCAAGCTAAACACTTTCCTAATTAATCAATGCATTTCATTTCTGAACCAAGCTAAAAAGTTTTCTAATCAATGCATGTGCGTGGGAATTACGTAAGTATTACGTGACTGTAGCATTGCTCCTAGATTTTTTTTAGTGATGTACGTACATTACTACATTATCCATCCTATTACCATCAACGGCATGTCATGTGGCAGAGCGGGGAAGTTGTTGCATGGGGCAGCCTGCAGGTTACAGATGAAAAAGTTGGTTGCCACTAGTACAATTGCATAAAGAACTACGGCGCCTACGCGAGCAACAATTGCCTTGTTGTGTTTTCGCACTGAACACGGAGCCAAGGGGGGCTAGCAAGGGCCAATGCCCCCCCCCCCCCCCCCCCCCCCCCGAAAAAAATGGTTTGAAAGCTTGCACCATACCTCAACACTGTGCGACTAGAGTTTGCTAATCATCATTCTCGTATTTCTCTTTCGCAATTGAAGCATGATAGTGTCCTTGATGCAAATGCATGGTGGAATTGGATATATACTGAATGATTGAAAGTTGCCTAGAGGGGGGGGGGGGGGGGGTGAATAGGCAACGTTAAAAACTTTTGCAAATTAAGACTTAATCAAATCGTCAGATGCACCGGATAGTCCGGCACACCGTCGGATACTCCGGCACCGGAGTATCCGGTACTGTGTCGGACAGTCCGGTCAGATGATAAATCTTGCGTAATTTGAAATCTATGAAGTTTCTAGCAATTCTACTTAAATCAAAAGACTTGTATAGATACTAGTAAGTGAATCTACACAACAAATGCGGAAGGAAACAAGTAGACAAGTAGATCGAGGCAATATAGTGATATATGAGCAATATGAGCAAGAACAAGTATGAACAACAAGAACAAACGAAATTGAAACAAGATGATACACGATTTGTCCCCGAAGTTCAGGCCCACAAAGTGCCCTATGTCTCCGTTGAGGAGTCCACAAATGACCGGGTTGCTCTCAACCCTTTTCCTCACTCAAATGGTCACCAAGACCGATTTGAGTTGCTCACTATCAAATCCCTTGCGGGAATGGGTAATACAAACTTCCCGGAGCTTCACCACACGAATTGGGAGCTCCCGGGCAACCTCTAGCCGTCTAGGAGCACAAAGCTCCAAGAGTAACAAATGAAACCAAGTAAGAATGATGCCACAAGAAGCTCAAGAGTGGAATGCTTGCTCTCAACATGAATCTCTTGCTCTCACACACTCCCTTGAGTGAATCACACAAATCTTAGGGTTGGGAATGAGTAGAGGGTGAAAGGGAGAAGTTTTGGTCGTGTTCTTGTGAGTGGAGGCGAGAGAGGTGGCTGTTGGAGGTGAATGGGTATATATAGGCGCTCCAACAAAAGTAGCCGTTATGCTGCAAGTTAGGGTCTACCGGATACTCCGACACTGTGTCGGATACTCCGGTGGGGGCTAACCATGATCCTCTTTAAACAGGGGCCGGACACTCCGGCAATGGGTCGGATAGTCAGGTGGGGCGGTACTGACTAGCTCCGGATACTCCGGCTGGGAGCCGGATAATCCGGTGGGGGCTAACTGTGACTGAAAAACTGGTTATCCTCTCAAACTCGAATTGGGTTGGTTTTGGTTCATTCAAAAGCTCTTGTGACATCAGTAGACACATGATTACCATCCCTCTTGTTAGTACGGCATTCCTAGACTCAATGAAAATATAAAAAGAGTGAAATATTCGTCCATTGAGCACTTGATGCCATTCTTGTCAACACATGAAGGAATTGTACATTGAAACTTTTTGATTCTCCATGGTGAGACCTAGCTGGACATTTTCTCATTGCAAATATTAGTCCTTTTGATCGTTTTGACGTCAATCACACAAAACACATGATTAGGGGCCTAGATGCACTTTCAATGATGGGAAGACATAAGAGTATATGACTATGTACAAAAGACATATGACCGTTCAATGTTTCCTGTGTAGTTTGATTTCTCCTGGGTTGTGTCAGTAAGGAACATTTTTTTTTCTTTTTTATCTTTCAATACAAGAGGACCCTGAAATTTTGTGTATACACCTATACACACAATATTGTTTTACCTTCAGTGTATAGGTACTGTCACAGTTCGAGTGCAACCAGGTGCTTCCACGTGACAGAAAAAACGGAGTGTTAAGTAGATTTGGACCAAAGATAAGTGCTGCAGGAGCAAACAACGGCCAGGATTTTCGCAGGAGATTCTCATTCTGCAGATCCATGTGTTTTAGTAGAGAAGAAGATGCTCGATGCGGCTGCGCCAAATCCGTGCGCCACAATTAATTAGCAATGCATGATAAAAAACGACACTGGTTCACAATCTCAGAAAGTATCAGAATTATAGCAGGCAAGGCTGGAGTACACCACACACGAACCAACAAGAAGTGAAAAAAAGTTCATTAAGCAAGCTTTATTAATTCTGCACTCCCACTAGCACCATGCGCCATGTCGTGCTTAACTTACTCAACGTTGTAGGCGTCGACCTCAGCGTACCCCTTTTCGTAGTACTGGTCGACAATGTGTCCTGCTGATGATCCATCGCCTTCTTGACGATGGCCTTGTTCCTGAGGAAGGCTGCGCGGAAACTCTCGGGCATGTGTTGGAGGCACTCGGGCAGTTCTTGGCGCACGGCGGTTCTTCCAGCAGGGTGAGGCTGCAGCAGGCCCATCCGCAGGCACTTCTCGATCCCCGCCCGCTCCACCCGTTCCTTGGCAACTTTGTGCTTCCCGCCGGCCCTGATCAGCCGCTGGTACTGGAGCATCAAGTTCAACTCCTCCTCGCTATCCTCGGGCTTGGCGTGCTTGGCCGGACCGTCCCCGGCGTCCTCGTCCTTGGGCTTGGTGCGCTTGGCCGCGCCGTCGTCGACCGCCGCCGCTGCCTCGACGAGGTTGATGGTGGAGGGCTCCATCGCGCCGCCGGCCTCCTCCACGGAACCGCCTGTTGACGGTGACCTGATCTCCTCCATTACTACGGCGGCGGCGCTGGTTGTGGAAGGAAAACCCTAGGACTGGATTGCGAGGCCGATCGGTTTTGTTTCCTTGGACGAGAGCCCATTTGTTTCTCTGCCCAATCAAACCGCGTTATATATGTAACCCCTATCGATCGTACCGTACGTAAACCAAGTTTGTATCCCAAACGCGTACAACTTATTCCTTCCTTGCTCCGGCTCCAGCGCCTCCTGCCGCACTCGGTCCGCGGTCTCTTCCTCAACTACATGGACCACGACCGGCCGCACTTCTTCGCCCGCCCCGCGCCGGCGAGCAGCGGGAGCTGGCCCCCGATTGACGGCACTTCGTTCGACTACATCGTCAGCGATGATTGCTGGCACAAGGTCAGGGACCACTGCAACGGCCACGTCCTCTTCCTGAACGAGGACGACGACGGCGCGCGGCGGTTGATGGAGTGGCCGCCGCCGTCGTGGACGTGGCAAGGGTTCTCGTCGGTGACCGGGCGGTGGGAGGAGAGGGTGTTCGTCCGGGAGAACGAGGCTGCCGGGACGATCGCCAGCTTGGAATTGGATGCTCGTTGTAGAATGGTTCTAAACAGGTGGCGCCACTCTGCGTACTGGAGAGGAGATCTTTACATACATTGCCGTGGTGAATATGTCACAAGGTAAGCAACAAAATCGATCTGTTGTTTGGTCAATCAACACCTTTAAATTTTCTCTCGAGCCCTTGATGTTAGTATTTGATTTACATGCAACCAACTGCTGTGATGTTTTGCTGGCTGTCCTTGTCAAATAACAAGTACCAAGTGATCAAGTCGCCCATAGACCTCGTCGAATGCAACACCAACATTGGTGTACGATCTTTTCTGGGGAGATCAGAGAATGGAGTATACTTTTAAGCTATTGACGATGACACTGCCCAACTTCGTGTTTGGATCCTTTGTGACGCACACGACCAGATGGAGTGGGTGTTAAAGCACAACAACAGTATGAAGACAGGTACATGGTCGTTGAAGGAGACGAGATATGATGGCTTGCAATATAAAGGGCCATGGGTCATGGATGATTATCTAACTAGTAAGCCGGGAGATGAAGGAACATTACCACAGTGGAATGGAAGCTGGAGCTTCAATGAAGACGCCGACAACGTTATTCGCATTGTGGACGATGAAGATGAGGGTGATACATATGTTAGATTCCTTGGATTTCATCCTTACAAAGAGGTTATATTCTTGTGTACCATGGGGTACTTGACGGTTGCATATCATTTTAACAGCGCAAAAGCGCAGTGAATCGTTTGTGTATACCCCTTGCATGATCGGAAATTAGTTCTAGCCCTTTAAACACTTGAACATTCCATGGCGCCATTCTCATGTCCTCTTTGGTAGACTCCCCGTCCGTTAATTTTTTGAAAGGGGTAATATGTGTTGATTGTCCATCCCATTCGATGTACCAATCCAATCAAGTTGGTGTTCTGATGGCAGTTACATCCCATTGCAACAACAGCACTTACAACCCTATTACATTTTCAGGGACAGTAATGAACTGAAAAATTTACAGAATTATATTAACCAGGGTCACTTGATCTCACAGATAATGCTGATCGAGATCTCCAACCAATATGCATCCGTCTCCCTCCGAATTGAGAAGTAATGAACGAATCTGTTTCAACAGTAACACCATATAATTTTCAATGGTCTTGTTAACATGCGCAAAGAACGGCACCACTTCTTCTGCCTGAAAAGCACCAAGCAGACCGGGAACATATCCTTACCAGCGAAAGAACAGTGTACGATCTTCTCTTGGAAAATCAGCCAAGGGAATTTGTTACGTGCCTATTAGGGAAACAACACTGTTTGTTGCAAACAAGCTCATAGAAGCGGTGTCCACAGCAACAGCAAGTACAACCTCTATCTACAAATATAGTGTTTTTGTCGTAAGTCTCCGGGCATTTGTGAGTCTTGTGACTTTGTGACCAGACACCAGAGGCTAAAGGGGCCGTCTTTTTGTTAGGTTGTGGCGTTGTAGCCACCTGCCATGTAATTTGTTTTATGTTTTTTTTTCAACTGCCATGTACGCCCTGTAACGTTTCTGGATGGATTGACCCAAACCTAGTGTTAAATCCGTGGGCTGACCACTCTTCCAAGTGGGCTCACCCAAACGCCCTGTAATGTTTCCAGCCCGACCTAGAAATATTTGGGGCCAGTAATTTACAGCTGTTTTGGGTTCGAAACTGACATTGCAAACAGGCCAATGGGATTTTGTACTAGAGTCCAGTTCATTTTGGAACCCTGACCCATGTGATGCGAAGCTTGGCCTGGCGGGCTTCCTGCACGGCCCGATCGATATTTGAGAACCCTAATCCAAGACGGTGCTGACGGTTTCGGCGATTGATCTGTACTCTGCATCATCGTCGTCCATGGAGACCGCAGCGGCGGCGGCGATTCTGCCCGACGACGTGCTCGTCGACGTCTTCCGCCGTCTCCCGGCGCGCAGCCTGGCCGCGTCGCGGCGCGTCTGCAAGGCGTGGCGCGACCTGGTCGACGAGCAGCAGCTCCTTCTTCCCCTCCGGCGTCTCCTCCCCCACTCGGTGCGCGGCATCTTCATCAACTACATGGATCACCGCAGGCCGTACTTCTTCGCCCGCCCGGCGCCGGCGAGCAGCGGCTGGCCCCTGATCGACGGCGAGTTTGGCTCCGTCGTCGGCAATAGCTGGCACAAGGTCAGGGACCACTGCAACGGCCTCGTCCTCTTCCTGGACGAGTACGAGAGCTTCCACTATGTGTGCAATCCCGCAACACGGCGATGGACGCTGCTGCCGCCGTGTCCCAGCGGAGTCAACTGGTGGCATTCCCGTGAGTTCCTCGTGTTCGATCCCGCCGTGTCGCCGGACTACGAGGTCCTTCTGGAGCCCCTCGATCTGCTGGCGAAACGAGACGACGGCGGCGACATGGAGTGGCCACCATCGTCGTGGACTTGGCATGGGTTCTCGTCGAGGACCGGGCGATGGGAGGAGAGGGTGTTCATCCGGGAAACCAGGGGCCGCCGGGACCATTGCTAGCTTGAATAATGTGCGTTCGATTTATGGCATTGCCGAAGACAGATGGCGTTACGCTGCGTACTGGAAAGGAGCACTCTACCTACAATGCCGTGGTGAATATGTTACAAGGTAAATGACGTCCTACCTGGTCCGTTCGTCAATCAACACCTCGCAATTTCTTTTTATTATTTGATCTATGCAACAATCTGCGAAGCTTTGCATCCATCCCCTAAAAAAAGTGCGATGTTTTGCAGGCTGTCCTTGTCTAACAACAAGTACCAAGTGATCAAGTCGCCGATAGATCTTGTCGAATGCAAAAGTAGTGTACGATCTTTCCTGGGGAAATCAGAGAAAGGAGTATACTTCGCAGCTATTGACGACACTGACCAACTTCGTGTTTGGATCCTTAGGCTTAGTTTGGGAGCACAGGGGAGGACGCCCCGGACATACACATCCCCAGGGAATTCCCTGCGCACTTCCACCCCGGGGCACGCGCTCCCTGCTGGCCAGGAAATCCCCGCATGGTTTTGGGAGCACAGGGATTGCTTATCCCTGCAGGCCGGGCGCAACGTTCTCGGCTTTTTGCCGTTGTGCATGCCGATGCATCAGGCACCAGGTGGTTACGAATACATGGTGTGTGAACAATCACGTAGCTCTGTGCCTCTGGTATAGCTGTTATTATTTAGCTGCTTTAATTAATTAATTAACTAATTTGCTAAGTGCTGACGCAGGACAGGATCAGTCACGTACGGTGACCACTGCATGCTGTTTCTGCAACATGCATGCATATGCATGTCCAATTGGCCGTCATGCATCCATATAAAATGCTTGAGAAATCCATAATAATCATAAAACATTGTTAGCACAATGCGTAATTTTGACAAGAAAATATACTAGTTTCCATCATTATGTGCCTCATTTTGACAAGAAAATAAACAATCCATCAGTACATGCATCACTTTCACAAGCAAATAAACAACCAAAGCTCAGAGATGCGCATACAAGGTGACTGACAGCACAATCACAAGTTTACAGGTCATCACATAATCACTGAACAACTAGTTCAAATTATAGGAGATTGCTCAATGAACAATCCAGAGCTCAACATGCTGCCAGCACAAACAAGACTTGTCTCTATGTTCTTCCAAGAATGATGCATCTGCAAATTTCCCATCTCTCAAGTATCTGCAAGCCTCCTGCAAGTAACAAAAACAGAATTATAAAAACCTCATAGAGACAAGGAAGATGGCATGTTAACTATATGTTTCTGGTTATGAAAGTTGATATTCATAGCACATATTATAAAAACAGAATTTTAAGTATCACATGTGACTATACAACGTATTTTTGTACAGGCATAATTTCCTAGCACACAACAATAGCTTTCAGGAACAATGTAATGTACTCATTAGAAACATCGAATGTGCATATGATCTTCGACATAGTAAAATATCATGCAACAGTAGCCAAGCCAGTCAGCTTCCTCAAAGTCCTGCATTTACTGGAAGCTACTCAAAGTGCCAATACCAACAAGAGCTGAAAGAACAAATCATACTTGCAAGACCTATTTTCAGATATAAGAGGGAATGAAATAATACATATACCTAATCTTCCTCCGGAGCCAAAGGAGTCGCACATTGTGATTTTTATGCTTCATAAACATCTCCCTATTCTTGTCATCTTCAAAGACTTCTGATGCAATAGCTTTATCCTCGTCTGTCAGCTCCTCCATGCAATCAGTGGTGTCAAGACACTTCTCGATAGAATACTCTTCTGCACGCATCTTCTTCTCCATTATAGCCTCCACCGCTTTCCCTGATTGTACCTTCTTGTGCTCCAGATAATCATCAAGAACAACTGCAACTCGACCTGGCTTACGCTTTTTCCCACTATGTTCACGCACTTCTTGAGCACCCACACCTGCAGAACTGGCTTCGCTCGTTTCTTGAGCACCCACACTTGTATAACTTGCAGCCATAGCACCCACACCTCCCACACCTGTAGAACTTGCAGGCACAACATCCACACCTGTAGAACTTGCAAGCACAACACCCCCACTTGTAGAACTTGCAGGAACCGCACCCACACTTGCTTCATGACCCACACTTGCAGCAGCACCACTCACCCTTGCAGTCTCCATATGCTCTTCTTCAATATTTTCAAAAGATTGATGAACTGGATCAGTGGATGTAAAGCTCAAATCACCTGTGGCAATGCTCCCTATTCCAACAAATAGAAACGACAAATGAATATCTATAAGTCAGTTTCATAGTTCAGATAGGATTTTTAGAAATGACAAGCAAGGATTGATATTTACCTTCATACAACAATTCACAACTGTTGTAGTGAAGAAACCCCTTCTTACGAAACTTCACCACTTTTTTATGATACTAGCAAATGTAACATAACACTACATCAGTACCAAAGTATATTGCAAGAATATTGTTTTTTTAGAGAAAGAAGTGCCTTACTTTTTCTATCTTGTCCCACACATTTGGTCCACCAGTTACCATGCCACTTGCTGGATCAAGACCTGCACCACTGTCTTTCCTTGCATCTCTAATGGCTTTATAGGTAGCTTTCAGATCTTTGTTTTTTTCCTGAAGATGTGCTTTGGTGTAACGGGCAAAAGGGAACATTTGGTTGAACTTGCGATGGATGCTATTCCATCCCTCCGCTGTCCATCCATTCTGACTGGTAAACCTGTCCTCGACCTTGTGCTCATTGAGAATATCAAGAAAACCTTTTTCCTGGACATAATTCCAATTCGCCCTTATAGCTTCTGCTGCCATACCTGTATTGAGAAAAAATAATCATATATAACGTAAAATGTATACATTGTAGCTGTTTACAAGCAGAAAAAATCATCACAAAAGTACACAAGAAAAAAATCATCACAAAAGTATTACACAAGTACCTAAACATTGTGTGCAGCCCACATCTGTAATGCAATTTGGTCCCTTAAACTATTTCCATCAGCTGATTCTGTTTCGTTTGGGTAGTTTTCATCATCCTCCGGAACATCAACAAATTGGGTAGATGGGATGTTAGATGGGAGGTGATCTAGCCAACCTTCCTCACCATGCTCTCTTCTAATTATATTGTGAAACACAGCCGCTGCAGCTGGGATCTTATTTTGAGACTCAATAGGATGGAATGTGCCAACTTTTAGAATGGCGAACCTCTTCTTGATAACACCAATAGCCCTCTCTATGTAATTGCGGAGGATTGCATGCCGATGGTTGAAGAGTTCCTTATAGTTCGCATATGCACGGCGGCTCCTAAACTCGCTCAGGTGATACCGAACCCCTCGATATGGGGTCAGGAATGATGGTGTGTTTGCATAGCCCCCATCGGCAAGATAAAATTTCCCCGGCGGCACATGAAAACCCCTCATACGTGCGGACCGAAGGACTCCAGCATCTGATGCAGAACCTTCCCATCCACATGAAATGAACGTGATGTTAAGATCAAAATCGCAGGCTATCATAACGTTCTGAGATAAGGATCCCTTCCTATTCCGATATGGGGCAGCCCTACTTTCTGAAATAGTGATAGGTATGTGAGTGCCATCAATGGCGCCAATGCAGTTCTGCATGCAAAGAAAGAGGAAGAACCAATTATGAATGACGCCAATGCAGGTCTGAAGGTGAAGTTTGAAGAAAAGAAAAGAAAAATAAGGCTTAGAGAACTATATGGCTGACCTGGAAATAGGGCATGAAGCGATGATCTGATGCAATATTGGCATGGGTTTGGAGTGAACTTGGGAGCTTGATGAACCGACTAGTCAAGGCAGGAATTATATTGAAAACTTCAGTTATCTTCCTATGGATCGTTTCACCACTATGCTGAAACCATTTCTGTAGGTCTTGATTGCTAGCGTTATGAGAGAGCATGTACAAGAACATGCCAAGTTGCTCCTCAACACGAACACCTCGTGTGTCACGTAAAAAATTCTCTCTTCTAAGTAAGTCTGCTATGGCTCTAAATATCTCCGGCTCCATCCGAAACTCAACTTTGCACCAACTTTCATGCCCTTCCAAGATTTCCTGAACCTTGACAGCACCAGGAAGGGAAGAAGTGTGGACAGGTCTTTTCTCCTCTTGCATGGCTGACAGTACAGCAGGCACGAGGACAAAGAAAATTTCATCATCCTCTTCTTCCTCTTCTAACAGAAATTGTTCAGCTTCTTCCTCCCAGGAACTCATATTTATGCTAATATATTGATCATAACATCAGCTAATAGAAAAGAGCTGGGAACTTTCATTATGCATCAAAAATCTACATAACCCCAGCATATTGAATTAAAAGAACATTAGTTATCATATTTTATTGAGTCTACTAATAAGCCACAATCAGTGTGAGTCCTAAATTTGTCCAGACATTGGCGGCAAAGGAACATTCAGTTGCCTGGACATTAATCTAAAAGTTACATATAGGCGAAATAATGAATTTGGCAATAAGATTTAAAATTCAGAGTTAATGCCGTGGTAAATGTCATGGCAAAATTCAGTCGGCTGAGCACTAAACTAACTGATCAAGTAAAGAAAAGTTATTTTTCTTGGGTAAAAGTGAAGTTCACACATTCAGTTGTTGCTGTGTCTCTTTTATTCAACTCAAACCACACCAGGCAGAGAGTCGTACGATGAGCAGAACTAGCTTACAGAACTAAATCCAGCTATGCAGATTAAGTGAACAGACAAAGTTGTGTGCTTCAGTTGCTGGTAAGTTTATAATTATGATAAATATTCAGGTACAAACACAGCAGGATTTATTCAAGATAAATATTCAGGTACGAACACACAAACTAGTAACATGTCCACAGGTACAGGTTAGTTTTGAAAATGACAGTACCCGTAATAATCTATCACTCAGCCTCAAATATCAGCTTGTGACCCTGCTCCTCCACGTACGTCTGCACATTCAGACAAGCAACAGCACAAAAGTGAGCGTATCAGTATCATCAAGATTAAGCAAGTAATAGTAGTGTCCTATATAAGAAAACAAGAATTGAATTGCCACGAATATTGATAATATTTGAGTACACAAATTCGAGTCATAGTAGAGCAGAATACAAATGTGTGCGGTGCACATGAATCCAGGAATCAACACATTATATATCTGGTCTTTCAGATGAATCATCGTGAAATCAAACCACTCATATACCCAACACTCCATCCACCAATCGACTGATATTAGCATCCTGCTGATCTCCGATACATAGGATACTAACTGATGAATCTATAAAACGTTCTAGGAACAAAGAACATTCATCGTTTCTGTGAGTGCAAGCGGAGGATACGAATTCTTAATCGATCTGTATACCCAAACAATCACTAATTCGCTGCGGTAGCTGCTTATCCTTCCCGGCAGAGGCGCGCTTGAGAAATGTCATCCCGAATTCTAAAGTTTAAGTTAAAAAACTATGATGCAAACAGTTCTGAATCCGAGCCAGTCGATTCTCGATTCAGTATCCCGCACTAACTCTATCGATGGATCATCCACGACAACGCAACAACCAAGCAGCAGAACTGCGCAGATCGGAGAAGATGAAAGCGTACCTCGATGCGGTCGAAGTAGGGGAACCACGTCTCCGAGCCGGTGCAGCGCACGTAGTGGCGGCCCTCGAAGTCGACGACGCGGACGGTCTCGTGCCCAGCGTGGTGCGCGCACAGCGAGGACAAGGCGAGGCGGTGGCGGCGGTGGCGACGGCGACGGCGACGAGAGGAGAGACGAGGTGAGGGATTTCATTTCCCTGTGTCGCGAGACGGTTTTTTCTGGCCCGGGGAAAATGGCCGAACCCGGGGCAGGCCTTCCCGTGTTGTTGGGTTGCCAAAGGCCGCAGGCGGGCTTCCCCGGGCTGGCTTCCCCGCAGGCGGGCTTCCCCGGGATTGGGCCGGGATCCCCGCGGGGAATTGAGTTCCCAAACGAAGCCTTAGTGAGACAGACGACCAGATGGAGTGGGTGTTAAAGCATCACAGCACTATGAAGACAAGTACATGGCTGTTGCAGGAGGAGAAATATCGTAAACTGCAATATAAAGGGCCCTGGATCCTGAATGTTCGTGCAACTACTATGGCGAAAGATAAAGAAACATTAGTGCAAAATAATGCAAGATGGAGCTTTGATGACGATGACAACGTGATTGACGTTGTGGATGATGAAGAGGAATCGGATACATATGTTAGATTCTTAGGATTTCATCCTTACAAGGAGTTTATCTTCTTGTGTAGCCTGGGGTACATAGCGGTTGCCTATCATTTGAACAGCGCAAAGGTGCAGTACTTAGGAGAGTTAGGATTAGGGATAGATAACTTCCATCGTGGCGTACATGAATCATTTGTGTATACGCCTTGCATGATTGGAAATTAGTTCTAGTCACTTGAACCTTAATTTCATGGAGCCATTATCAGGACCTCTTTGGTAGATCTTTCGTTGTTTTTTTAATGGGGTATTATGATTCCATTAAACTATGGACAAAGCAATATCAGTGACCAACAAATTGTCAACGCCATTCGGTGTACCAATCATATCAAGTCCGTGTTCTGCAGCAGTTACATTCGGTGTACACACGTTTCTGATGTGTGTTATGGTGCTTGGAAGGCACCTCAGGTACCTTTTCGCTGATTTTTTAGTTCAAGGAAAATGCTTCACGCACTATTGAGAAGGAATGATGGTCATCATATATGAAAAATTAATCCATGGACTAGTACTATAGCGGCTCAAAAGACTGAATGGGAGAATAAAACAGAAACTTCATTGTTTTTTAGTAGATATACTAAATTTGTTTTTTTTCGCCAATGGCAATTAGTACTAGGCTACTATCAGATCGCTAAAAATTCGTACATCACATTCTAAATTCGGATGTATTTGGCAAGAAAAGTCCACGTATTAGGTCCGGATGACTCTGACAAAGGCCCACGGCAGTGCAATAGGCGCTGATCTGCATCTAGCCATGGAGGCGCCGGCAGTGGCGGCTCTGCCGTCCGCCGCCGCGCCTTCCTCGTCTTCGACCCCGCCGCGTCGCCGCACCACTACGAGGTCTTGCTCGCGCCGCTCGAGCCGACGAAGAAGGAACTGGACGATCGCGCGATGGAGGAGTGGCCGCTGTCAGTTCTCGTCGAGGACTCGGCGGTGGGAGGAGAAGGTGTTCGTCCGAGATGGTGACGCGGCCGGCACAGTTGGCGAATTGCTGCTAGAGGATGATCCGAGCTACTACTTTTCTGATTCCAGATGGTACTATGCCGCTTCCTGGGAGGGAGAGCTCTATGTACATTGGAGTGGTGAATTTGTCTCGAGGTAATTTAAGATCGCATTCCTTTCATTTTTCAGCTAGACAAGCAATTCCACGCTTCCACTCATTTGTTTAGACAAAGGGATCAATGTTTACTATTCGGGCCCCTGCTTAAGGCCATGCTTCAACACATATACATCATGAATTTTACTTTCTATCAGTGTCTATTTATTTTTGTCATTATACTGATCTATACATTTGCATATGATGTACATATGCTTTTCAGGTTGTCCTTGTCGAACGGCAAGTACCAAGTGATTAAGTCGCCATTAAACCGTACCCGGTGCAATGATAATGAACGAACTTGTGTCGGAAAATCAGAGAAAGGAGTGTACCTGGCAGCTGTTGATGGGCGCCAACTTCGAGTTTGGATACTCAACAATGGACACGGCGAGGGTGACTATCACCAACTTTTATATGAGGGGCCCTGGATCTTGGATGACTACATAAACAAGGGGAAAAACAATAATGTTGAGTGGAACTCAGATGACGAGGATGACAGCATCATCAACATTACTGACGAGGATGGGGAGTACCTTCATCATGTTGTTAAGTTCCTTGGTTTTCACCCATATAAGGAGGTCCTCTTCTTGACCACCTGCGATGTAGCAGTGGCCTGTCACTTGAACAGCTCCAAGGTTCAGTATTTGGGCATATTGAAACCAAATGGATGGAGTCAGGGCGTGAATCACTCGTTTGTATATGATTGGAGGCCAGTGCCAACAGTTCAACGTTTCCTGTGTAGTTTGATTTCTCCTGGTTTGTGTTTGTAAGGAACCAATCTTGATGAACAACTTAGAACAGCCTGATATTATTCTGTTCCAGCCTTTTTTTTTGGTTCATCAATTCACTTTTGTGATAATATTATTTAACTAAGAATCTTTTGGTAAATTAATTGCAACCTCTCGGTAAGATATGGCTCTATCATCTATGGTACCTCAGGTAAATGCAGAGTTAGAACTGGGTCGTATCTAGTAGTAGTAACATCTATCTAAGCCTTTTCGAAAAAAAAAAATCTCTCGTAAGTCCCAATCCACATAAAATTGACTTTCTATTGATGGCCAATGTTGAGAATGATTGACCAGTAGGAATCATGGTCAAAGTTGGGAAATGACTGGCAGATAGGTATCCTAAAAAAATGTTGAATCGAAATAAATTTTGTAAGACTTTTTTCCTTGCCAAAAAAAAAAAAAAAGAATCGAAATAGTTGTTTTCATACCAACAGAGGCTCACGCTGGTTTTCGTGGAAATTCAGGACTTAAAAGCATATTCGAATTCGAATTCGAATTCAACTGGTACACGCTGCAGTCAGCAAGTCCTTCCATTGTTTCTCTTCTCCTACTATAAAAAAAAGGAATTGCTCCATCTAAGTCGACTTAGATTTTGTATACGTGTAAATCGAATTTTGTAACCGTTAGATTTTGATCGGACGGCCGGCGTGTTTGTGTCCGTTTGTACTTTTATAATTTTGTAGCCGTTAGATTTTGTATGTGTGTAAGTCAAATTCTAAGTCGAATTTTTTGTTCTATCTTGTCCGTTGGATCCAGATCCAACGGCTACAAAATTTGACTTACACGAATATAAAATCTAAGTCGACTTACGTGGAGCACCTCCCTAAAAAAATGCTTTTGGCAACAGACGCCGGGGACGTATTCGATCTGGATACGGCGGGACACATGGATCGGTATCGACATCCATATACGTGCATCTAACGCATCACGCACGGCAATAGGCTGTGGCACATCTGGAATCCTTCGATCCGCATCCATGGAGACTGCAGCGGCCATCGCGATTCTGCCTGACAACGTGCTCGTGGCGATCCTCTGCCGTCTGCCGGAACGCGGCCTCGCGGCATCACGACGCGTATGCAAGGCGTGGCGCGCCATCGTCGACGAGCAGCAGCTCCTGCTCCGGCTCCGGCGTCTCCTGCCTCAGTCGGTGGCCGGCCTCTTCGTCAACTACATCGACCACTGGAGGCCGCACTTCTTCGGCCGCCCGACATCGGCGGCCGGCCCACAGATCGACGGCGAGTTCAGCTTCGTGGCGCGTGAGAAGCGATGGAGCTGGTACAGGATCCTCGATCACAGCAACGGCCTCGTCCTCCGCAGCAGCGATGACTTCACCGGCGACAGCATGTACGTGTGCAACCCCGCGACGCAGGGGTGGGCACGCCTTCCCCGTTGCGGCGATGATGACTGCAGCCGCCGTGCATTCATCGTGTTCGACCCTGCCGTGTCGCCGCAATACGAGGTGCTGCTGGCGCCGCTAGAGCCGGTGAAGAAGCAGGGCTCGGTAGAATGGCCACCGTCATCATGGACGTGGCATTCGTTATCGTCAAGGACCAAGAGGTGGGAGGAGAGGGTGTTCGTCCGGGAAGGTGAGGCGGCCGGGACTGTCGCCACATTAAAGCTGCGGCACTGGAAATATGATGAGTACGACACCCGATGGCGCTACGGTGTGTATTGGCAAGGATCACTTTATGTGCATTGTCGTGGCGAATATGTCTCGAGGTAAATATATAAGTCAGGCACTTTTTTGCTTACTTGTGTTATTGGTTCATGTTTGACATGTCTGACCAACTTCATTGCAGGCTATCCTTGTCAAACCATACCTACAAAGTAATTAAATCTCCAATAGACTTAACCGAGTGCGATGGGGGTGAACGGCCGTTCATCGGGAAATAAAAAAATGGTATATATTTTGCATCTCTTAGTGACAAGGCACATCTTCGTGTTTGGATCCTTGACGAGTCTGAAGATAAGAGGACGGTGTGGCAGTTGAAGCATGACAGTCTCCTTGATACAAATGCATGGTGGGAGTGGATACTGAATGATGAGAAGAAATACGACTATGTACGAAAGACATATCACGGGCCCTGGATGATTGACATATGTGGGGATGGAACGAGGAATGACGATGATGTTGAAAGGGAGGACATTGTTTCTTCTGATGAAGGGGAGGACCATGGTTCTTCTGATGAAAGTGACGATGATGTCAATGATGATGAAAGCGATGATGATGTCAATGATGATGAAAGTGAGGACGATGTCAACGATACTGAAAGCCAGGAAGGGAAAGCATCATTACTATTTGCATACAAAGCAGATTGGGACTCCGATAATGATAACATTGTGGACTTACCAAATAATCGCGAAGATAATTTTGATGAGTATGTTCAGTTTCTTGGATTTCATCCATACAAGGACGTTATCCTTTTGAGTTTCTCAGCAACGTTTGTAGTGGCTTGTCACTTGAATAGCTCAAAGGTTCAATATTTAGGAGTTGCAAACCCGCCACGTACCTACAATCGTGGCTTGTTTGAATCATTTGTTTATACACCTTGCTTGATTGGAGATTAGATTTAGGGGGTGTAAGCACACGAACATATTCTATGATGTGTTTATAGTGTGTCACATTTGTTTTATTATTTATTATTGTGTGTTCTAAAATTCCAAGATGATACCAGTTACCAGCATCTGCATATTCAAACTCTCAAATTAAATCAGCCAAAATTGGCTTCCCCTGCTCCAGCTATTCCCAACCAACTGCCGTCGCCTCCCCGGCGTTTGCCACCACCTCTATATCGCCTTGTAATCTCACGTCTTTCTCCTCTAAGATTGCTGGACATGAAAATACCGTCATAGTAGAAGACAAAGAAAAAGCTAACGACAGCTAGAATCAAGCCACATATCAGCAGATAAAAAATTGAATGAAAGGGAGATAAATCCAAATTGGTGTAACAAAATTGGTCCCATATAAGATTTTGTAATCAGAGTGATCTTAATAACAACGGGGAAAACATTTTCAAATAAATAACACGTCCTGTTTTAGATGGCAACTGTTAGAGGCCCTGTTCGTTTCTTTTAGCGCTAAATTTTAGAGGCCTCTAAATAAAGAGAATCTAGTACTAAATAAAGTCTAATGACAAAACCTTTTTACAGATGGGTACATCTTTACGAGACGAATCTAACGAGCCTAAGTAAGCTATGTTTTGGTACAGTCATGCTACAGTAATGCTACAGTAACCATCGTCTACCCACGGATTGCTTACCCTCATTAGATTCGTCTCGCGAATTAGACCAGGGGTTCTGCAGTTAGTTTTGTAATTAAACTTTATTTAATACTCTTAAATGATAAGATTTTTTTTTTAGACCCCCATGAAACGAACACCCCCAGAGTCAGAGATCGCCTTGTCACAGATTAAGTTATGCTGATTTTTATTCCTAGAAACACTGACAACCGTTCAGATACCACGACCACGACTGGCCGCACTTCTTCGGCCGCCCGGCGGCGCCGGTGACGAGAGCTGCCGGCAATGACGGTGAGTTCGGCTTCATAGAGCCCGAGAAGCCGTGCTTTCTTAGTCTCAGCTACTACAAGGTCAGGGAACCACTGCAACTGCCTCGTCCTCTACTGTGACGACTACGGCGAGCGCCTGATGTACATCTGATGTACACGGCAATGCTCCGGCGGCGCCGCCGTCCTCCGCCGTGCGGTCCTCGTCTTCGACCTCGCCGCGTCGCCGCACTACCAGGTGTTGCTCGTGCAGTCGCGCCGGTCGAGCCGAGGAAGAAGCCGTCTTCTTCGACCTGCCCACCTGAGATGATGCGTGGGGTGAGCGTGCGGTGGACGAGGAGTGGCCGCCGTAGCGGTGGACGTGACACGGGTTCTCTTCGAGGACTCGGGAGTGGACGGAGAATGTGTTCGCCCGGGAGGGCGACGCCGAGTTACTGGTAGATGATGATCGGAGGTACTACTCCGATTCCAGATGGTACGCTATGCCACATACTGGGAGGAGGAACTCTATACATTGGAGTGGTGAATATGTCTCGAGGTAAAGATTTCCATCCGTTAAATTTTTCTTGTAGACAAACAAATCCATGCTTCCACATTTTTTTTTGGATAAGGCATGCTTCAACACATATACGTCATGAATTTTAGTTTCTATCGGTTATACGATCTCTATTTATTTGTGTCACCATTAATCCATACATTTCAGGTTGTCCTTGTCGACTGGCAAGTACCGAGTGATTGATTCGCCACTAAACCGTACCAGTGCAATTTCCACGAACGAACTTGTCTAGGAAAATCAGACAAAGGACTGTACTTTGCAGCTATTAATATGGGCGCCAACTTCGAGTTTGGACACTCAACAATGGGCACGGCGATCATGCAGAGTGGATATTCAAGTATGATATTGGCCTTAGGCCTGATTTCTGGTGTGGGGTGGTCACAGGCTCACAGCCGGTGACTATCAACTTTTATAGGAGGGGTCCTTGATCTTGGATGACTACATAAGCAAGGGAAAAAAGAATAATGTTGTGTGGAACTCGGATGACGATGACGACACCATCATCAAGACTACTGACGAGGATGGGGAGTACCTTCATCATGTTGTTAGGTTCCTTGGTTTTCACCCAGATAAGGAGGTCATCTTCTTGACCACATGCCATGTAGCAGTGGCCTGTCACTTGAACAGCTCCAAGGTTCAGTATTTGGGCATACTGAAACCAAATGGATGGAGTCAGGGCTTGAATGACTCGTTTGTGTATACTCTCCCTCCATGATCGGAGGCTAGTGCCAACAGTTCAACGTTTCCTATGTTATTTGATTTCTCCTGGATTGTGTCAGTAAGGAACCTATCTTGATGAACAGCTAAGAACAGCCTGTTATTATTCTATTCCAGCCTTTTTTTTGTTTCATCAATTGACTTTTGTGATAATATTATTTAACTAAGAAATTTTTGCTAAATCAATTGCAACCTCTGGTACGATGTAGCGGGTCTGTTTTGCGCATGGAAATTGTGTTCTATATACGCATGTGAATGTAAGTATGCACCATGAAAGTGTTGAAAATGGCTCTATGGTACTTCAGGCAAATGCACTGCATGCAGATTTAGAACTGGGTCGTCTCTTGTAGTAGTATAAACATCTATCGTAAGTCTACTCACACAAAAAAAGACTATCGAATAGTTGAGAATCATTGACCAGTAGGAATCATGGTCAAAGTTGGGAATGACTGGCAGATAGATATCATAAAAATGTTGAATCGAATAGTTTTTTTAAGATTTTTCACTTGAAAAAAAAAAGAGAATCGAAATAGTTTTCAAACCAACAGAGAGGCTCACGCTGGTTTTCATGGAAATTCTGGTCTTAAAAGCATATTCGAATTCAACTAGTAGACCCTGCAGTCAGCAAGTCCTTCCATTGTTTCTCTTCTCCTACTATAAAAAAACTTTTGGCAACAGGTGCCGGGGACGTATTCGATCTGGATTTGGGACACATGGATCGGTATCTTCATAGATGCATCTAACTCATCACGCACGGCAATAGGCTCGGGCACATCTCGAATCCTTCGATCTGCATCCATGGAGACTGCGGCGACAACTGTGGCGATTCTACCTGACCACGAGCTCGCGGCGGTTCTCGGCCGTCTCCGAGCATGCAGCCTCGCCGCCTCGCGTTGCGTCTGCAAAGCGTGGCGTGCCATCGTCGACGAGCACCGGCTTCTCCTCCCCCACCTCCTCCCGCACTCGGTGGGCGGCCTCTTCATCAACTACATCGACTGCTTGAGGCCGCACTTCTTTTTGCGGCCAACGTCGGCGACAGGCCCACGCATAGACGGCGAATTCGGCTTCATCACGCGTGAGAAGCCATGGCGATGATATAGAATCCTCGACCACTGCAACGGCCTCGTCCTCCGCAGCGGTGATCACCACAGCGGCGACAGCATGTACGTGTGCAACCCCGCGACGCGGCGGTGGGCGCGCCTGCCACATTGTGGCGATGACGGCTGGAGCCGCCGTGCATTTGTCGTGTTCGATCCTGTCATATCGCCGCACTACGAGGTTCTGCTAGCGTCGCTAGAGCCATCCATGAAGCAGGGATCTGTGGAATGGCCGCCGTCGTCATGGACGTGGCACGCATTTTTGTCGAAGACCAAAAGGTGGGAAGAGAGAGTGTTCGTCCGGGAAGGTGAGGCGGCCGGGACTGTCGCCAAATTAAAGCTGCGGCACTGGAAAGAGGAACAATACGATACCCGATGGCGCTATGGCACGTACTGGCAAGGATCACTTTATGTGCATTGTCGTGGTGAATATGTCTCCAGGTAAATATAAGTCAGGTACTTTCGTATTTACATGTATTATTGGTTCATGCTTGATATCTGACCAATTTGACTGTAGGTTATCCTTGTCAAACAATACATATAAAGTAATTAAATCTCCCATTGGGTTAGCTGAGTGCGATGGGGGTGAACGGTCGTTCGTCGGGAAATCAAAAAATGGTATATACTTTGTAACTCTTGATGATAAGGCACATCTTTGTGTTTGGATCCTTGATGAGTCTGAAGATAAGAGGACGGTGTGGAAATTGAAGCATGACAGTGTCCTTGATAGAACTGCATGGTGGGAGTGGATACATAATAATCGGAGAAATTATGACTATGTACAACAGATATATGACGGACCCTGGATCATTGACGTATGTGGGGATGGAACGAGGAATGATGCTTGTTATGACTATAATGTCGAAAGGGAGGACAATGTTTCTTCTGAAGAAGGGGGGGACGATGTTTATGATGATGAAAGCAAGGATAATGTCTTTGATGATGAAAGTGACGATGATGTCAATGATACTGAAAGCCAGGAAGGGAAAGGATCATCTTTAGATAAATATAAAGCAGACTGGGACTCAGATAATGATAACATTATGGACTTAAGGAATAATCATGAACATAATTTTCGTGAGTATATTCATTTTCTTGGATTTCATCCATACAAGGAGGTTATCTTTTTGAGTGACTCAGCAAAGTTTGGAGTTGCTTTTCATTTGAGCAGCACAAAGGTTCAATATTTGGGAGTCGCAAATCCGCCACCGCCACATGATTACAATCGTGGCTTGTTTGAATCATTTGTATATACGCCCTGCTTCATCGGAGACTAGAGTTTAGGGAAGAAGAATAACATTCTGCATATGTGAACTCTCAAATTATTATGCATTCATAATGTCATCCTTGGTCTTTTTATTTATTATGCATGCTATGTGCTACGATTCCAAGATGAAACCACAATCTGCATATGTAAACTCTCAAATTCAATCACCTCCCCACGCCTTCCACCGCCTCCATAGCACCTGGTAATCTCAGAACCACCTCTAAGTGTCGTGCAGTGACGGAGCTTCATTGTTGCAAACATGCATGGGCACAATGAACCAAACTGAAAAACCTTAATCCACCATGTAAATTGCCTTTAGCCAGATTCTGCCCTATGCTATGGCCCCTGCTAAGTTCGATAATCTAGCATCTCGGCCCCTGCTGATATTTGGCTGAAGCTCCGCCACTGGCGTCGTGGCCATCAAAATACTTGCATTGAGAGCTATAATAAAGGCACATATGAGTGAGTGAGGGAGGGAGGGAGGGAGGGAGGGAGGGAGAGAGAGAGAGAGAGAGAGAGAGAGAGAGAGAGAGAGAGAGAGAGAGAGAGAGAGAGGGAGAGAGAGAGAGAGAGAGAGAGAGAGAGACATCATTAGGTACCGGAGTTAAACTATAAAATTGAAAATAGTTTGAGCCAATTGTAAGATTGAAATAGTTTTGATAGTAAGATTTTTTCATGATGAACTATAACAGGTAAAATTGAAATAGTTTTGGTAGCAACTCCTTGAAGTTGACAATAAAAGAAATTCGAAATAGTAACATGTCCTGTTTTTATATGGGTGTGTTGGAGTCAGAGTTCGCCTAGTCACAGATTAGGTTAGTGGTTTAATTCCTAGAAACATTCTCATTACTGTCATGGTGGCAGGAGGGGGGAGTCAACTTGAATTTCGACATTTTTTATATCGGTGTTCCGTACCAGTTCTTCGATTTTACATAACAGCTCCTTTGAATGTATGTAAGTCCAAAGAATGGAACTAAATGATTTACTTTTGAAGTTTTGAGTGCTAAACGTCGAACTATTTTTCATCTTGATTAAGTAGTCATTCTGGAGGGGAATGTTTGAATCCTTTTCAACTATGATTTTTATTAACAAATATGCTTTCCCTATGTAACTAAACTTTGGACACATTGACTGCCAATGTTGCTTTGTCAGTAAAATGTTGTTTGAAAACATAAGTCAGACATGTGGATTAGTCTTCAAAGATACATTTGAAACATCGTATTATATTAGATACTGAAACTATTTTTTTAGATTTGCAGATTTGGTATGGGGGCTTTTCCCAGATTATCAGTGAGCATCCTTAAAGATGTATTGTCCAGATAGGTTGAATGTCTGTAGAACTATTGCATCCTGTTAGCTGAACTAGCCATGCATGTAGATTTCACTTCCCGAACCATATTTGTTTGATCGGGTTGCAGTTGTACCGCTTGCCGCAGCTGCCAGGCGTCAATGAATATTTCCCTTATTTGCTACTCTGTGCTTGCCCTGCTCACCACTTTGATCCATGAAATGCTTTCTGTCTCTGTATATATGCACGCCGAATTGTTCTTGAGACGAGCTGATTTTGTAGGGGTTAGGCACATGCTGTTTTAATGATCTTCCATGTATCGAGTCTTGCCTTAACATTGCCTTCTTTCCAGTCCCAATGGTGATAGTTGTTGGATGGTCGCATTGTCGCACGGCACTTTCATTTCCATCCAAGGCCGTTCCTCATTTATCCATGCCAGCTATAACCTTCGAATTCTCAGCTACCAAAGATCTGTAGGACGGCTGTATGGCATAAGTCCAACTTCAGTTCAATGCATATTTCAAAACGAATACAACTCCAGAGCTTACAGTCTGCAACTCCTTCCTTATTTCCTCTACGACTCCAGTGCTTTCGGATGAAATCGTCGCCTGATTTTTGACAGTCAACGATGCTGTTTTTCGTGTAAATTTTGTTATTAAAAGCTGATTCGAATTCAGCTGGCAGACTCTGCAGTCAGCAGCTCCTTCCATTGTTTCTCTTCTCCTACAGTCCTACTATAAAACGCCGGCGACGTATTCCATCCGGATTCAGGACATACGGATCGGCAGTCGATGTCCATATACATCTACGCATAACGCACGTACGGCAACAAGCTGTGCCTCAGCTGCAATCCTTCGATCTGCATCCATGGAGACTACGGCGGCCGTGGCGATCCTGCCCGACGGCGTGCTCGCCGCGATCCTGGACCGTCTCCCGGAGCGCAGCCTTGTGGCGTCGCGGCGCGTCTGCAGGTCGTGCGGCGCCGTCATCGACAAGCACCAGCTGCTGCTGCTTCCTCGTTCGGTGCGTGGCCTCTTCATCAACTACATCGACCACTGGAGGCCTCACTTCTCCGCCCGACCGATGTCAGCAGCCGGCCCACGGATCGACGGCAAGTTCAGCTTTGTCGAGCGTGAGAAGCCATGGAGCTGGTACAGGATCCTCGATCACTGCAACGGCCTCATGCTCAGCAGCAGCGATGACTTCACCGGCGACAGCATGTAAGTGTGCAACCCCGCGACGCGGTGGTGGGACTGCCTTCCCAACTGCGGCGATGATGATTGGAGCCACCGTGCATTCCCAACCTTGCCGTGTCGCGGAGGTGCTGCTGGCACCGCTAGAGCCGATCAAGAAGCAGGGCTCGGTAAAATGGCCACCGTCATCATGGAGGTGGCATGCGTTATCGTCGAGGACCAAGAGGTGGGAGGAGAGGGTGTTCGTCCGAGAAGGTGAGGTGGCCGGGACTGTCACTACATTAAAGCTGCGGCACTGGAAATATGATGAGTACGACACCCGATGGCGCTACAGCGTGTATTGGCAATGATCACTTTATGTGCATTGTCGTGGCGAATATGTCTCAAGGTAAATATAAGTCAGGCACTTTTTTACTTTTATTATTGGTTCATGTTTGACATGTCTGACCAATTTTATTGCAGGTTATCCTTATCAAACAATACCCACAAAGTAATTAAATCTCCAATAGACTTAACCGAGTGCGATGGGGATGAACGATCGTTCATCGGGAAATAAAAAAAAATGGTATATACTTTGCAACTCTTAGTGACAAGGCACATCTTTGTGTTTGGATCCTTGACGAGTCTGAAGAGAAGAGGACGTTGTGGCAGTTGAAGCATGACAATCTCCTTGATACAAATGCATGGTGGGACTGGATACTGAATAATGAGAAGAAATATGACTATGTATGAAAGTCATATGGCGGGCCCTGGATGATTGGTATATGTGGGGATGGAACGAGGAATGATGCTTATTATGATGATGATGTCGAATGGGAGGATGATATTTCTTCTGATGAAGGGGAGGACGATGTTTATGATGAAAGCGATGATGATGTCGATGATGATGAAAGTGAGGACCATGTCAATGATACTGAAAGCGTGGAAGGGAAAGCATGATTAATATTTGCATATAAAGCAGACTGGGACTCTGATAATGATAACATTATGGACTTACCAAATAAGCAGGAAGAGAATTTTGATGAGTATGTTCAGTTTCTTGGATTTCATCCATACAAGGATGTTATCCTTTTGAGTTTTTCAGCAAAGTTTGTAGTGGCTTGTCACTTGAATAGCTCAAAGGTTCAATATTTAGGAGTTGCAAATCCGCCACATACCTACAATCGTGGCTTGTTTGAATAATTTGTTTACACACCTTGCTTGATTGGAGATTAGATTTAGGGGGTGTAAGCACAAGAACATTATGTGATGCATTTATAGTGTGCCACCTTTATTTTTGTCTATTTACTATCATGTATTCTAAGATTCCAAGATGATACCTGTTACCACCATCTGCATATTCAAACTCTCAAATTAACTGCTCCAGCAATGCCCAATTAACTGCTCTCGCCTCTTGGGGTTTGCCGCCACCTCTATCTCGCCCTGTAATCTCATGTCCTTCTCCTCTAAGTTTGCTGGCCATGAAAATACCGTCATAGAAGACAAAGAAAAAGCTAACGACAGCTAGAATCAAACCACATGTAAGCAGATAAAAAATTGAGTGAAAGGGAAAAACATTTTTCAATAAATAACACGTCCTGTTTGTAGATGGCAAGTGTTGGAGTCAGAGATCGCCTTGTCACAGATTAGGTTATGGTGATTTTATTCTTAGAAACCCTCTGACGACTGTCCTGGCGGCATGACGGGAGTCGACTTTCAGAAGCTAACATTATTAAATATTGATTTGATGATCAATATCTGCCGGTTAATGTCTCTGGTAAAGTTTTGTACCATTTCATCGATTTTGTATGACAGTTTCCTTGTGACTCTATTTCTGGAAAATTTGAATGTATGCATGTCCAAAATGTGGCGTTACATAATTTATCATCTTGATCTATAAGATGTCATTCTATACCTCTGAGGGGATTGTTTGAATCTTTTTTAATTATGGCTTTTCTTAAACAAATACGCTTTCCATATTTACTTAAAAATGCATGTCAATTTGCCTAAGGTTTGGTCAAGCTTTGGATACTCTGACTACCAATATACCTTTTTGGTACAAAAAGGTTGTTTGAAAACCCAAGTCATACGTATAGATTAGTCTAGAAAGGTACATCATATTTTTATTAGATATTGTAAGGCTTTTTTAAAACTTGCAGATATAAGATTAGAACTTCTGCAGATGATCAGTGGTCATTACCTTGAAGATTTATCGCTGTCCACATTATGAAAACTGTAACGTCCCGCCTCCTCGAGGCCGGGCCCGCTTACGCCTGGCAGCTCTCTAGGAATCAAGACTATCCTCACATACCAACACATGTCTTTTCTGCGCACTTTGTCCTCACTCGTGCGCACCCGGAAAGGACTTCCCGGTCGGTCACCCATCCCCAAATTGCTCCGGGCCAAGCACGCTTAACCCTGGAATTCTTTCGAGATGAGCTTCCGGAAAAGAAGTTGCAACTTGTTGATATGAGTATTCTATCAATCCTATTAAGCCTTGGGCCGGGATGTCACATACTCACCCCCTTAGAAGATCGACGTCCTTGTCGATCAACCCCAATCCAGGAACGTCCCCTCTTGGCCACGTCCGTGTGTCCAGTGCCAGCGCATGTGCCATGCTGTGTGACCACTCTGGGCCCACACCAGCCATGCGCACCATGCCTGCGCAACTGCGCCCACACGCGCCCGTGAAACCGCAAGGGTCGGCTCTGATACCATTCTGTAACGTCCCGCCTCCTCGAGGCCGGGCCCGCTTACGCCTGGCAGCTCTCTAGGAATCAAGACTATCCTCACATACTAACACATGTCTTTTCTGCGCACTTTGTCCTCACTCGTGCGCACCCGGAAAGGACTTCCCGGTCGGTCACCCATCCCCAAATTGCTCCGGGCCAAGCACGCTTAACCCTGGAATTCTTTCGAGATGAGCTTCCGGAAAAGAAGTTGCAACTTGTTGATATGAGTATTCTATCAATCCTATTAAGCCTTGGGCCGGGATGTCACAAAAACGACTTCTTGTTCTTCATGACCATGCCTTCTATTGGCCAAGCAAGTTGCATGTCTGTAGAACTGGCACCTGTTAACTGAACTAGTCGCATGCTGTTGTACCACTGACAGCTGCTGCCAAGCATTATTGAATTCTCTTATCTGCTGCCCTATGCTTGCCGCTTTCATCCATGAAGAAGTGTTTTCCATCTCTGTATATATACTGAACTGTTCCTGAAACGAGCAATTTTGAGAGGTTCGGAGCACCGCTGTTCAAATGAAGTTCCTTGTGTCCATGAGTCTTGCCAGAACGTTGCCTTCTTTCCATTTAGTCCCAGTGGTGATAGCCTTTAACGCCACAATCAGAAGCCTTGCAAATCTTTCCAAGATCCGTAGCATGTAGGCCAGCGGCTAGTATCATACTCCAACTTCAAAGCATGTTTGAACACGAGTACAACTCCGGAGCCTGCAGTTTGCAACACCTTCCGTTGTTCTCTCCTAAAAGCTTCCGGATGCATCGTCGTTTGATGTTTGGCATGCAACAGACGCCGACGTTTAAGATCCGGACACACGGTCACGTCGGTGTCGACGTCCATATATATTTTTACGAATCACACACGGCAATAGGCTACTGCACTCGTCGATCTGCATCCATGGAGGCGTCGGAGACGGCGGCCGTTCTTCAACGCGAAGACGTGCTCGCCGGAGTCCTCCGCCGACTACCGGCACGCAGCCTCGCGGAGTCACGTTGCGTCTGCAAGGCGTGGCGCGCCGTCGTCGACGACCGCTGGCTGCTGGCCCCTCACCTCCTCCCGCACTCGGTGCGTGGCTTCTTCGTCAACTACGTCGACCACGAGAGGCCGCACTTCTTCGCTCGGTGCGGCGGCGGCGGCCGGCCCCAAGATCGACGGTGAGTTCGACTTCGTCGAGGACAAGCCCTACGGCCGCGATTTCATGGTCGTGGACCATTGCAACGGCCTTGTCTTGTACCAGGCCGACCTGGTGTTCGGCGAGCTGCATGCATGCAACCCGATCACGCGGCGTTCGGTGAAGCTACCGCTACCACCGCGTGTCCGCCATTACCGAGAGCCCCGGCCAATCCTTGTGTTCGACCCCGCCGTGTCGAGGCACTACGAGGTGTTCCTGGCTCCTCTCCACCCGGAGAATCAGCAGCCGTCGGATGAATTGATGGAATGGCCGCCGTTACAATGGAAGTGGCATAGGTTCTCGTCGAGGACCGGGCGGTGGCGGGAGACGGTGTTCACCCAGGATGGCGAGGCGGCAGGGACGGTCGCGGACTTGCTCATGGGTTCCTTGCAGTATTCCAAGGAGACTCGATGGCGCTTCGCCGCATATTGGCAAGGATCACTCTACGTGCATTGCCACGGTGAATATGTCGCGAGGTACTATGTTAACTTATCATCGTTATCTTGTGATCACCATGTCTTACACTTGAAGGCATTTGGTGACCAATGTTTGCAGGATGTCCTTGTCAAATGGGAAGTACAAAGTTATTCAATCCCCGATTGACTGTACTGAGTGCTACAACAAAGTAAAATCTTTCCTTGGAAGATCTGAGAAAGGGGTATACTTTGCTACTATTTGCCGGTGCCAACTCCGAGTGTGGATCCTTAACGAGTCGCCTGATCGAACACAATGGATACTGAAGCATGATAAGGTCCTTAAGCCCGATGACTGGTGGGGAGTTGTGATAAATGGTGGTTATCAAAACATTAAACACGACGGGCCTTGGATCTTAGACGACTATGAAAAGAGGAAGACAAGAGATGATTTTGATTGGAGCTCGGACGATGATGACATTCTCCATACTGTCGACGACTGGAACGAGAATAAGAATGAGGGGTACATGTACCCTGATACTTTCCACGTTCTTGGTTTTCACCCGTATAAGGAGGTTGTATTCTTGACTACGTTAAGTGTTGCAGTGGCTTTTCACTTGAATAGCTCCAAGGTTCAGTTTCTAGGAATATTAAAGCCGAATGACTACAACTGCGGTGTATGTGACTCATTTATCTATACACCATGCATACGCCCAGCATGATCGGAGATTATTTGGGTCGACTGTTCAATGTGTCAGTATGGTACCACAAGTGACGTGATCATGATTGGGGTTCTAAAACCAATACCAGAAAACTTGACATGCATATATCATTGATTTCAGATATTGATGTAGTCAAGTAAATCCGAATGGAAGTTAATTATGTGATTGAGACAGAAATACTTTGATCATCAAACAAGTGCTTGTAAATTTGAATGCCAATTGTTTTTTGTCTCATTCCTGCAGCGTTATACAAAACTTTAAATGTGATGAACGAACAATGGTTTTCAGTTTGTTCCATCACAAATATTTCGTAGTATTATCAGCTGATTAACATGTTTGCATAGACAAGTATGCCTGTGCAGCTAATGCGCTATTATGTCCAATGTTTTCCTAGACAGTAAACGGTAGACAGTCGGTCGACCATCATTTAGCGTTTAAACCCGTTTAAACGGCCGTTTAAACGGGATTAAACGGGCTAAACGGCCGTTTAGGCATAAACGGTGGTCACCCGTTTCACGTTTAGACGCCGTTTAAACGGTGTTTAATTTCGTTTAGGAAAACAAGGATTATGTCAAATATACTAATATATGATTAACTTGTTTCTGATACATATAAAATTACATATGAAGATCACTATTGGCTTGTATCCTTACAAAAAAAAAGCACTTGAAAGAAAATACAACATATCAGTATGAGTACCTTACACAGTGAGGTTGATTATTGTGGAGGAGGATTGAGTACAAAGTTTAGTTCTGCTCCTCATGAAGAAATGCATCTATCATAAATACAATAAGATTGAAAGATCCCCACTCACCAGGCAGGCACAAAACATCACATGCGCATGATTCACTGCTGCAAGCAGTGGCGAAGCTAGAACGGAAGGGACGGTGGTGCCATGCATACAAAATGATGTACTTTGAAGTGGTCAATTTAATTTTTAAGTGGTGCATTAATGGTGATTATGAGCCAATTACTACTGAAGTTAATTTTTACCATGGTGCCTGTGCACCTGGGTAACACTACCTAGCTTCGCCACTGGCTGCAAGCTATTGAGCAAGCAAGCATCTACAAAGTTCCACTACCCAGTCGCCCACGCCGTTGATATATAAATGGCCAAAGAACTGGCAGGTTGAACGTGCCTGACTGAACCAAAGGTTGAGGAGATGTCGATTGGCAAATCCCTCAATCAATCAGAGGTTCAAGAACCGCACAAGGTTTCGTGATGTAGAGATATTGATCTCTGGTTGTAATACGGTCATATGTATGTGAGGCCTTTTCAATTGAATTAGTATTACAGTTGTTATATGACTTGATCATGATTTTTAGTCAGATGCTCCAATTGACCTTAATTCTAGGCAGGCTGTTTTTAAGCACGAATGCCCCTCCTTTTTTCTTTTAAGCTTGAATGTCACTCCTACTTAGTCAGATGTCCAATTATCTTATCTACTTTGCAGATTATTAAAGAGAATTCCTCGCAAAAATGTTTTTTCCTCGCAAAAAATATATTATTAAATAGAATTAAGCTTCTCTCCAAATTCGTGGTGAGTAGTTTTGAGCTTGGTTCCAACGAAGCTTCTCCCTCGGGCCCAGCCCAACTCTGGAGCTGAAAGTATCTTGCATCACGTTCGTTCTCCGGAATCCAACTCGGCCTCAGCCTGAAACCAAAACACAGCGCTAACAAGTTCTCCGGATCAAACGGGTGGCGTCGCACCTCTGTATGCCGTCTAGCTTCACGCATCCATGGTGGTGGCGGCGGCTCTCCACGGCGACATTCTCGCCGGGATCCTCCGCCGTCTCCCGGCACGCAGCCTGGCGGCGTCGCGGCGCGTCTGCAAGGCGTGGCACGCCGTCGTCGACGAGCAGCAGCTCCTGCTCCGCCTCCGGCATCTCCTCCCGCATTCGGTGTGCGGCTTCTTCGTGAACTACGTCGACCATTACAGGCCGCACTTCTTTGCCCGCCCGGCGGCGGCGGCCGGTCCGAAGATCGACGGCGAGTTTGATTTCCTCGAGCCCAAACCCTACGGCGAGTGCATGGTCGTCGACCACTGCAATGGCCTAGTCCTGTACCAGGTCGACAGCCTCTTCATCGGCGAGCTGCACGCGTGCAACCCGATCACGAAGCGTTCGGTGAAGCTGCCGCTACCGCGCGTCTTGCGTGGGCGAGAACACCGGCCGATCCTCGTGTTTGACCCCGCCGTGTCGAGGCACTACCAGGTGTTCCTAGCTCCCCTTCACCAGGAGACTGTGCAGCTGTCGGATGAATCAATGGAATGGCCTCCATCAGAGTGGACGTGGCACGTGTTCTCGTCGAGGACCGGGCGGTGGCGGGAGAGGGTGTTCGTCCGGGAAGGTGAGGCGGCAGGGACGGTCGCGGACCTTCTCATGGATTCTTTGGGGTACTCGGCGGAGCCACGGTGGCGCTTCTCCGCATATTGGAAAGGAGCACTCTACGTGCATTGCCATGGTGAATATGTCACGAGGCATTATGTCAATGTTTTATGCTTATCATTTATTACAATAGTTCTCCACATGACCACAAATTTTTTTCTCGGTGATGTATTCTGACCACAATTAAATGATGATAAATTTTTGCAGGATGTCATTGTCAAATGCAAAGTACCGAGTTATTGAATCCCCAATTGATCGTACCGAGTGCTATAACGGTGTAAAATCTTTCCTTGGAAGATCACAAAAAGGGGTATACTTCGCTACTATTTGCCAGTGCCAACTCCGAGTGTGGATCCTCAACGAGTCGCTTGATCAAACAGAATGGATACTGAAGCGTGACAGAGTCCTTGGGCCCGATGACTGGTGGGGCTTTGTGCAAGATTACGAAGAAATTAAACATGCCGGCCCTTGGATCTTAGATGACTATGAAAAGAGGAAGGCAAGGGATGATGTTGAATGGAGCTCGGACGATGATGACGTCATCCAAGCTGGAGATTGGAATGAAAATACGAATGATGACGATATGTACCCTGACACTTTCCACGTTCTTGGCTTCCACCCGTACAAGGAGGTCATCTTCTTGACTACCTTAAGCGTAGCGGTGGCTTATCACTTGAATAGCACCAAGGTTCAGTTTCTAGGCATATTAAACCCAGATTACCACAATTGCGGTGTGTGTGACTCCTTTGTCTATACACCATGTGCACGACTTGCATGATAGGAGATTTTAGTGCCAATAGTTAAATGTCTCAATATGCTTCAAGTAATATGATCATGATTGTGGTTCAGTTGATTCTAAAACCAATATATAGATATTTGGTTGTAATATGCGGTCATATGCACGTGAAGCATTTTCTATTGAATTATTTCGGTTATTACTATATGACATGATCATGATTTTATTCAGATGTCCAATTAATTGAACTTGATTCTAGACAGGATATTTTTAAGGATGAATGTCCCTCCTATTTTGTCAGATGTCCAGTTATCTACTTTGCAGATTATAAGGTTCCCAAAACAAACTTTTCCAGTAATGGAAAGGATGTATGCATGGTTTGCTCGACAAAATAAATATTAAAACAATGAGCTAACGATACCACAATAAAAAAAAATCTATCTCTATTTTTTAATTATAGAAACTGCAATAATGTATATTTGTGCCAAGTTTCAAGTCCTAATGTATTTTAAGAATTGAGATAAAAAGTTGAAATTATTTGTTAAACGGTCAAAGTGTGTCACAGACAATTGTTAGAGAATCGTAGTGTGTCTCGGACGAAATCGATTTTGACAGTGTGTCTTGGGTAATTCCACGTTTTCTCAGTGTGCTCTCCAGAGAAATTTGCCAATGTTGGTTTTCATCCGCGCTTTCTCAGTGTGCTCCAGACAAATTTTATCTCTAACTGTTTTTATTAAGAAAAGAGAATATATTCTCACTGTTTGAGGCCAAAATGTGGAAGTTTGTGCTGCAAAATTTGTTTCTATGTGCATGCTTGAAGGTAAAACATTCAATTTGTATACCATGGGGTGTGAACTAGGCCGTGTTGGGTTCTGGCACCTGATGTAAAACATTCTATGTGTATACCATGCGGTGTGAACAACTCCATACTACATCACGCCGTGATGCTCACAAGAATTCGGAAGACGGAGCTGCACACCAGCGTCGGATGTATAGCATTTATTGTTTCTACATTGCCGTGCTAGTATTTCTCTAGACATTTTAGAACATCCATAAGTTATGTGTAAAATCTCCTCGAAAATGAAATATATATTAATTGCTATAGAATATTTGCTAGACTAGAATGTACTACACTATCCTCATCATGCAGGGAGTATACACGGTGTATACACAAATGCATCAGTCACACCGCAATTGAGGTCACTTGGTTTTATGATGCCCAAGTACTGAACTTTGGGGATGTCCAAGTGATAGGCCACTGCTTCATGCCCTACGGATGAAAACCAAGGAAGATAACAATCTCGGGGTAGTCCTTCTCCCTGTTCGCGCTCCAGTCTGGAATATCGACAATGTCATCATCATCTGAGCTCCAATCAACTTTATTTCTTCCCCCGTTTCCGTGATCAAATTCATCCAAGATCCATGGTCCATCATACTTTATTTCGTGGAATTCGCCAGGCCTCTGCCACACATCGGGCTCAAGGATGCTTTGATGCTGAAGCACCCATTCTTCCGTCCCATCTTGCGTCTCGTTCAGGATCCATACTTGAAGTAGACACCGACTGTTAATGGCTGCAAAGCATACCCCATTGGAAGATTTCCCTATAAATGATCTTGTACAAAGATTTATGTCGTAGCACCGGGCACGGTCTATTGGTGATTTGATTACTCGGTACGTATAATTCGACAACGAGAGCCTGCAAATAGATATTCATCATGTGTTATATTAATGGATCACAAATTCAATAAATATACAGCTTATGACAATTGATAAACATTGGATATATAGACTGGTAGAAGAATGGACTCTCCATATATGCAAAATAGCTAGCTAGGTCAGGAAGTTTATTTACCTAGCGACAAATTCACCACGGCAATGTAGGTATAGTGCTCCGTTCCAGTAGGCAGAGTAGCGCCATGCCTTCTCAACATTGTAACGCAAAGGCTCCATCAGCAACCCTGCTGTGCCAGCTGCCTCTCCTTCCCGGACGAACACCCTCTCCTTCCAGCGCCCGGTCCTCGACGAGAACTCGTCGCAAGTCCACCGGGAAGGTGGCCACTCCATCGACCGCCATGCATCATCCTCCTCCTCCTCGGCGATCTCAGTAGCTGCCCACGGCCACCGGTAGCGGTGCTCCTTCATCTTGTATAGCTCTCGGGGAGCCTTGAGCACCGTGAAGTGATTTGACACGGCGGGGTCGAACACAAGGAACGTGTGACGCTTCCACCTCATGTCGTCGGCGAAGCCCCGGGGAAGGCGCTGCCACTTCCGTGTCACGGGGTTGCACACGTAGAACGCTCCGGTGAAGCCCCCATCCCTGTAGAGGAGGAGGCCGTTGCAGTGGTCCAGGACACGGCTCCAGCTGCTGTCTCTCTCTTCATCGATGTAGCCGAACTCGCCGTCGATCCGGTGGCCCGCCATCTCCTGCGACGCCGGGTGGGCGAAGAAGTGGGGGTTAGGGTGATCTTGGTAGTTGATGAAGATGCCGCGGACGGCGTCTGGGAGGAGGTACGGGACGAGCAGCCGGCGTTCGTCGACGATAACGCGCCATGCCTTGCAGACCGCCCGCGACGCCGCGAGGGTGCACGCCGGGAGACGGCAGAGGATCGCTGCGACCACGTCATTAGGTAGAGACGCCGCCTCCTCCTCCATGGATCAGGGGTTCACGTTGTGATCGATACTTACTTGTTAGGGATATGTTTTCGTGATCAATACTTAGGTACGGTTGCAAGTCCAAACTTGGGCTGGGCTCCAGGGAGAGGCTTCCTTGGAGCCCGAACTATTAGCCTACGTACAATTATGTACACTGTCTCTCCAAAAAAAAAAAAAAAAAAAAAAAGTGGGAGGGAGTACTTCTCTAGAAAAACCCAAAACTCCTTACAATTTCCGGATGGAGGAAGAACTTCTCTTGAAAAACCAGCGTTTGGTACAACTTCACCGATTGTATACTACAAATATCTATGTGAATTTGTATGAAAACAATCCGGCACTAACATCAACACTAAAAACATATATAATTAGGAGATGAATTCATGCGTAAAAGTAGCCTGTCTAGAATCCCAGTCCAATTTCCATCTGACTACAAAAATCTCATTGGTGCAATGATTCAATATCAGTGCATGGCCGAAGTTAACACGGTACCACAATTATGGCGTATTCACGCCCAAAAGTAGCCTATCTAGAATCACAAAGCTATTTAATACTGGAAGATTGACAAAGCTACCTAGGTATACTTCTGTTGAGTAGCTTATCACTAGGATTCAAGAGAGCAAAAAAGTACAGAAAAAGCAGGAAGTAAAGGACACTTGTAGCATGAAACATTGAACTGCTTGTGCTAATCTCTGATCATGCAGGGCATACATACACGATAATTAATTATGGGTACAAAATTATCTGCTTTTCAGATTAGCCAAACACAATTGCAGGTGGGCTACTTTTGAGTTGGGTTCCTACGAAGCTTGTTCCTGAGGCCAGCCCATGTCTGGACCTGAAACCCAAACGGGTGGTCCTGCACGGGAAGAGCCCTAATAAGCATCCATCACGGCGTGAACCCCGGATCGAACTGTAGAGTTGTCCCGCATCAATGGAGAAGGTGGCGGCGGCGGCTCTTGACGACGACGTGCTCGCGGCGGTGCTCGGCCGTCTCCCGGCGAACAACCTGGCGGCGTCGCGGGGCGTCTGCAAGGAGTGGCGCGCCGTCGTCGACGGTCGCCGGCTGCTGGTCCCGTACCTCCTCCCGCGCTCCGTGAGCAGCCTCTTCTTCATCGAACACCAAGATCACTTCTTCGCGACGGTGGAAGCGGGCCCCCGGATCGACGACGGCGAGTCCTGCTTTATCGAGCACGAGAACATGGGCAGATGGAGTTTCGTCTTGGAGCACCGCAACGGAGTCGTCCTCTACTGGGACGACGACGCCGGCTCGTTTTACGTCTGCGACCCCGTGACGCGGCAATGGAGGCGCCTGCTCAGGTGCTCCACTGATGTCTGGCGGTGGAAGCGCGGTAGAAAGCTTAGATTGGTTTAATATGTGTGGTTTGCACGATATTCATGCTTTTAGTCATCTGAAGGGCAGTAAGAAACCACATACTACTAGCCATTCGAAGCGCAATTCTAACGTTTCGGTCCCATATAAGATTTTGTAATACTGATGGCTGTATGCATCAGATGACGCAGAGAGCCACTATCTTTGAGCTGGCTGCATTATGTGCTTGAAAATCCACCAGAGTACTTATCGTTATGATATGAGGAGTTTTACTGTCCAAAATAGTTGCCATTAGTTTATTATTAAAACTAACGGCCATTAGTTTAAAGGTAGTTTCGTAATTGTGGGCTGTTGCTGGACGACGAGGATACTTGGATGCTAACTCGGCGGAGGCGAGCATGTCAGCAGCACGTCCAGCTTCGGGCACTCACTCCACTCGGAGAGGCCGCAGGTGAGTTCCGCCACCTCGCCTTCCTGATCTTGTCGTCGACCCCGCCGCGGCGGCCCATCGAGGAGCAGGTCGAAGTTCTCGCTTATGGAGCGCACATGGAGGCGATGCCCTGAGCCCTCGCCGTCCTCCACCGTGTTCTCGACGTAGAAGACGCACTCGTTGTTGCTGTGTCATGTCGATAACTCCTGCAGCACCTCCTCGTCCCTGGCCTCGTCGATCCAGATGCGCCTTCCCCGGAGCTCCGCCGACCACGACCGGCGGTGGAAGCGGCACACGTTCCTCGTGTTCGACCCGGCCGTGTTGAAGCACTTTAGTTGCTCACAAAAACATGTTTATGGAACTAATGTTATGAAGTTCTCTTGAAGATGCTCTTATATTAGAATTACTTGGTCAATAAGTCTTGTCATACCCCTATAAATAAAGAGATGTGTAACTATGTTTTTTTAAGAAAGAAAAGGGTTAACCCTCTCTAATTCTCTAGCTTTCCTAGCCGTCAACCCCTCCGCCTCTCTCCCCAGCCACTCGTCCCTCTCTCCAGACCCTACTGTGTCACCGTCCTCTGCCATTATCTCATTGGAATTGAAGGCCGACCATAACACACACACACACACAAAGAGAGCCAGAGAGAGAGAGAGAGAGATTATTATAGTGTTTGTTGGAGGGAAGGGGAGATATTTTATTATAGTGTTTGTTGGAGGGAAGGAGGGATATTTTATTATAGTGTTTGTTGTGGACAGGACTCACCTGACATGAGGACAGATTGACACTATAACTGACATGTGGTCCATCCGACTTCGACGTCAGATGAATCGGTTCCGTTTGTTGTGTGCATTGGTTGACGCAAATGGCGAGAACAATTTTTGTGCAGGTTGGCATTATTTGAATACTACGAATATGGAACAATTCACCAGAGTACAAATCATTTTGACATACATACTAATAATTCAAGTCCTTGTGAACAAAGATATCTAATGAGCTAGAGCCAGACTAAAAAACAATCCAGTGCTTTTCTATAATCGAGAGATTTCATCGCACTAGTGGCTTTTGACTGTCTTGTCGTCTCGAGCCGTCTGTAAAACAAAAGAAAAAAAGAACAGGAACCTATCGTCTGTGGATCTGCGCTGATGTAGAGATCCAAGGGCTTACGTATCACGCTCTACCACATGACGCGCTGATCGATCCGCTTGAATTTCCATCCAACTGAACTCGCACTGCATATATGGCGGCGGCTATGCACTAAGACGCGCTCGCGGCGGTCCTCGGTCCGTGCAGCCTCGCGGCGTCACGGTGCGTCTGCAAGCTAGGCGTGGCGCGCTGTCGTGGTCGAACGCTGGCTGTTGGTCCCGTACCTCCTCCCGCACTCGGTGCGCGGCATCTTCAGCAACTAATAAGACCACGTCACGCCGCACTTCTTCGCCCGTCCGCCGGCGACGCCAGGGGCAGGCTCCGGCCGGATCGACGGCGAGTTCGGGCTCGTTCGGTTAGGCAAAACGGGCCCCGTAATGAGTTTGTTCCGGCCGGAATTTTCTGGCCCGTCTTGAACCCGGAAGCAGGCCGGAATCTGCGTTCGGTTAGATGCAGCATGTTTTGAAGTCGGGCCTATTACGGCCGAATTTGGCGCTCCAAAGCCCGGAAGCGAGCCCCGAGTCTGACCTCCTTGCTCCATTCCAGCCTGTCTGAGTGAACCAGCAGGCTCCATGTCGTACCCCAACTCTGGAGTACTATGTGCATCATGTATCAGTCCCTGGATGAGTAGCTGATACGCACAGGAACACAGATATGATAATCGAAAGCATACTTCGGATAGGTAAATAAATATAGTACCTGATATATTGAGCCTTTAGTGGCGGTACGACAAGGATGCAGAAGTATCCAAGTCCTTCCGTCAAATAAGGCGAAGCAATCACACACAGACAGCGGAAAGCACGACCCAAGCCACAGACAGACTTGAGAAGCAGAACCGAAAACCAACATGTCGCCGCTTCCTACGAAGCCTTCACTTCACTAAAAACAACAGGCGTAAAAGCGTGAGTACATAAGGTACTCAGCAAACCCTAACACAAGGGAAAACATATGTAAGGGTTTATCAAGGTAAAGGCTGAAGGTTCCTTGTGTTGGCGGAAAGCCAATTTTATGCAAGGGTTGTTTTGCAAATAAAGCAAGTTCGCAAACTACAGTCAAGATTGATATCAAATAGTGGGGTTGGCCGGCCCTGGGGGAGATAATGGTTCAATCCCGCCAGTTCCTCACTTTTAATGCTGGCCGGAAACCAGCGCACGGCTCCACGCCGGTGTATTCCAAAAACACGCCAAGGATAACTCACACAGTAAGTCTAATCATAGTGTGGCCATTGCTTTTGTGTTGTCCAATACCGTGAAATACGGCTATCCGGATAGATTCTTAACCTCGGCCGAGGGTGCACAACTTTTCCCATAAGGTAGTCCAGTCCTCCCCGGGGTCTCAGTTTGGACTGTCCTACTAAAGGTCCCGTACCTACTTGGTACCACCACGGCATCCCCCACGGACATCACCAGGGGCTTCATAATTCAATAAGATGGCCAGATTCATAAATGCCAGATCTCGAACACCCACCAACGAACGAGTTTTCTCCTGGGATTCCGTTGCAATCTTCTGCCTTCGGGGGGTACCGGGTGAGTACTAGTAGGGTATAGTTCCAATCCCATGCCCATTCATGGCTTGTGGATGCGCGTATGGTGCTAGGCAAGGCGGCACAAGAATCGGTCCTTATACAACCGAACCAGGCATCTTCAATAGCCAATCCTCACGAGGAAAGGCGTCCCAGAGATAGCCTCCCCACTAAGGACTACCTCGCCTGATTCCGTCAAAACATTCCCCCACTAGGGTTGCACTTTTCATTAAGCCACCCAATTTTCACATTTACACACACCAGCAAGACACACACATTTTACACGAAAATCATGTGAGCAAGATTAATTAAACACATGGTGAAAGTTCTAAGCGGCAAAGCAATCCAACATATCATTAAGTAATTTAATGATGTTGGTTCCTTGGGTTAACAAGGAATCAGGATAAACAAGATCAAGGTATGGCAATCAAGCATTACTTAGGTCCTTCTAGCATTTAAATCACCTTTAAATACCATGCATGTTTACTTAAAATCAGGCTCTAGATAGGATTATTTTGCAATCATAGGATCAACATGATCAAAGGGAGTTAGGGCTTGCCTGATATTCGCTTTCCTAATCTTTAAGTCGTATTCTTGAGATTTGAATCTTCTGATTTGATCCTTGAGTTTGGATTCCTCAACGAGCCTTTGAAGTGTTCTGGCTCTTCCTCGACTCTCACGTAATCTAGCGCATAGAAATACTACGCATAAATAAACTACCGTAAAAGAAAATAAAGAGCAAAAAGAGCCGAATAAGATCCAATTAACTCCAATAAAACCGATAGAAAGCAAATGAAGAACAAAAGACTCAAAACACGGATGATGCATCCAGTTTTACTCTAACAAGATTTTGTTACCTTAAAAGGGCCATTAGGGGTGATGCATCGTACTCTATGACTTTTGGTGTAATGAGAGATGCTAAACATGAAGAGAAGAGCATGAATGCATGAAGTGACGGGGACAGCGTGTGATCGTGTTCTTCGTACATTCATGGCACTAACCTTCATATAGGTAGTAACCTATATAAAGGTTCATGCAACACGTGTACGAAGTACAAGTTGTGTTAGCTTAGGGCTCATATACCTTATATCGTTAACTAATGATGATTAGCTATTAATTACTTACTAGATTGATTAATTACTAAGACTAAGCTATTATTTATTGAGTTGGTTGTCATGCGTCAAACGCATGACGATGGCAAGTGCACGTGAGCATGTATGACATGAATGCACGACTGCAGATAAAACACTAAGATCAAATAAAGACAACTAGCAATTAAGATAACAATGAATTAATAACTCCAATAAGATCCAATAAAAGAGCGCTTATAAAAGAGGATAATGAAACGATAGGGTTTGGTAGGATTTGATGAGGGCATTGGAATGGGTATTGCATGCATTGTTAGGTTAAGTTTGATTGAGCGATGATTGATCAAGGCTGGGTTTGGAGTTGAGTTCGTGCTAGAAGGAGATTATTGGATTTTGAAGTGAAACGACATAAAAGATACATCGTTAGATTTAATGCTAGCGAGCAAATGAGTGAATGGGTGATACAAAAATGAAGTCGGGTGTATGTTGTGATGTGGAGGGTATTAGATAATTAGCGTCATAGGATTGGTTAGGTTTAGGTGAATAGTAGTTGCGATCGTGTGAGACATCGCATAACTGTCCGGAAAAGATATAATAGGTGAAAGGGTTTTGGGTCATTGATGGTGTTTAGGTCAAATATGGTGCTTCAATAATAGTACCATGAGGTACTATGCGTTTCTACGAATGCGTAGGCGCAGGAATCGCCCAAAACGGAGCTATGGTTGAAAAGATATGGACTTTGAAGTTCTGGGGGCTTGATTGTAATTATAAAAATAAGGGCTTAAAAGTAATTACAGAAAGTTCTAGGGACTTATCTGTATTTAAAGAAAAGGTTAGGGACCTTGGTGTAAAAGACAGGGGCTAAAACATAATTACAGAAAAGTTTAGGTACTTTTCTGTAAAAAAGCAGGGCTTAAACAAGATTATTGAAAAGGACAGGGGCTTATCTGAAAAATGCATAGGGCTGGGGATTTTCAAGATTTTGGGAATTATTTTTGTATTAGAAATTATTTATTGCTTAGCGCTGCCGCAATAAAGGGGATAAACGATTTATTTTTCAATTGGAAAAAGGTTGGGAGAGGCTGACATGTGGGGTCAAAGGTCTGGCGCACTATTCTATGGACTCGGTCCACTGTGTGGTGGACCGGGCGGGGCGTGCGTGCGATCCACGGTGCACCAAGTGCACCGGGCCGGGAAGACGGCCGGGAAAAGGGAAGCGCGCGGCGGCGGCTCACCGGGATCCTCACCGCCGGCGCCTCGGAGGCACGGATGGCGATGGGAGCTCGTCGCCGGGAACCCGCGTGTGAAGGCAGAGCTAGAAGGGGAGTGTGTTGTCGACGACGACCATCGGAGTGGAGGCGAGGGGTTGCCGGAGACGGCAGCGCTCCGGTGAGTATGGGAAATGGGTTGTGCGAGCGGGGAGAGAGAGAAAGAGAGGGCGCAGAAGAGAGAGGGAGGGCGGTAGAGCTCACCTCGAGCCGAAACGAGGCCGGGATGAGGCGGGAAGGTGGTCGGAGCCGGAGGGGAAGGCGGCGGCTAGAGGCTCGACGTCGATCTCCTTCCTCGGGCCTTGGCTGGGCGCACGGGAGGTAGACCGAGGGAGAGAACGTCTCGGGGAAGCTTGATGGCTAGGAGAAAAGGAGGGGCTGTGCTTCCGCGGTGGTCGGAGAGCTCGCCGAGGAGCTCGTCGGAGAGGACGAGAGAGGGAGGAAGAAGAGGGAGAGGGGGCTCCGTTCCTTTTATGGAGGATGGTGGAGTAGCGGCCAAGGCGGCGGTTGAGTAGCGGCCAAGGCGATGGTGGAGTAGCGGCCATGGCGACGGTGGAGTAGCGGCCAAGGCGATGGCCGGCAGGGCCGTATGGGCGGCGGCCGGTTTTGCGCGGCGCTGTCGGGAGGAGGAAGAAGAGGCTGACAGCATGGCCCCACGCGTCAGAGAGGGAAGGGAGAAAGCGGGCTGGTGGGCGAGCTGGGCCGGGGGAAGGAAACGGCCCACGGTGACTGGGGAAAAGAAAAAGAAAGGGAGGCGGGCTGGGCTGGAAGAAAGATTTCGGCCCGAATGGTTTAGGAAAAAGAAAAAGGGTTTTCTTTTTCTGGAATTTGAATTTGAAGGAATTTCAAATTCAAACAAAAACAAAGGTTGAACAAACACTCCAAATAAATCATATAAGACACAAAAATGCATATGATGAGATTTTGATGCAGACTTAAATTCAAAATTTTGAAAATCAATTTGGGATTTAATCCTACTTTCATTTTATTTGTTGGAAAATTGAAAGGTTCAAATTTTAGTAGGTTTTTAAATGAAACCAAACACTTGAGCATGAGTTTTATATTTCAAAAATTTTCATATTCAAACTAAGTTTAATTTATTTAGTGATATTTATTTTGAAAAATCATTTCAAGGTAAGAGGTTGGACAAAATTTTTAATTTGGACTGATTTTTATTCCTTTCTATTTTTCTTTTCTTCTTTTCTCTTTGCTCCAAAAGTAGGGGTGTTATAGATCTACCCCACTTCAAAGGAATCTGGTCCTCGAGATTCAAACGATCTTCTGGATGGCGTAGAACTCCTGTTGTGTCTTCCTGTTTGGCGGTTGTAACCTCCAAAATTTCGTCGAACACTTCTTGACGTCGTGAGCTTTGATAACAGATTTTCTTCATGGTCGGTGTAGTTGGAACTGTGGGTGCACGTGATAGAGCTTCTTACTTCTGAAGGTCTTCGATGCCGGTCGCTTAGCAGAGGACGGTTGGCCTAAGGTTTTGGGTCTTACTGCTTTTAGGTTATCCAGAAGAAAATCCTACCCCACTTAAAAGGATTTTCACTTGGGTTACTCTGGGTGATGTCGTGAAGCCATCCCAGGTCTTGGCTGTCTCAGGGCATTCCAAGCGACAAGGTAGTTAACTTATTTCGCAGCCTTTCTTGAGAAGGAAACGATGCTTCTGAGGCTTTCGGGGTTTTTTGGTATGTTGATTGCCGTCATAAGTTTCTCATGTGCCATGAACTGTTGTTCCTCTTTCTGATACGTTGACTGTTTCTGTGCAAATCAGGACCATAATCCATCCATTCCATCATTGCAATCCAAGGGCTTCTGTGACCTGTAACCATTTCGAGGCGTATACTTAGTCCATCGTAGGAGAGGTCTCCCATCTTTGTTGCCTTTAGGGGTGGGGGTACCTACCCCACTTAAAATCCTTGACCTCGGGTTAGTTTTGTTGGTATGTAAGGCTTGACAACCTTTTTAGTGCATGATCCATTAGCGGAAACTTTTTCTTTTACTGCAGAGACAACCCGTAGACTGTTCCAAAGGACACATTATCGTCTTATTCTGATGTTGATGTTACTGGCACAACTCTTTTCCAAAAGTCGTCTTGTAACACCCCTCTTTTCGGAGCCAAAAAGAAATAAATTTAAAATGAAATAAATAAATAAGAAAAGCTAAAAAGGAATAAAAATCACTCCAAATTTAAACTTTTTGTCCAAACTCTTACCTTCCAAAGATTTTCGAAAAATAAAATTCACTAAAGTAATTCAAACCTAGATTTGAATTTGAAAATTTTCTAAATACTTAAAAGTTGTGCTTAAGTGTTTGCTTTCATTTAAAAATATATTAAAAATTTGAAGCTTTTGAATTTACAACAAATAAAATCAAAGTAGGATTAATCCCAAATTGATTTTATAAAATTTTGAATTTAAATTTGCATCAAAACTTCACCATATGCATTTCTGTGTTTTATTTGATCTGTTTTGAGTGTTTGATCAGCTTTTGTTTTTGTTTGAATTTGAAATTCATTCAAATTCAAATTCCAGAAAAAGATAAGCCTTTTCCTAATTCTTTTTCCTTTCGGGCCGAATCTTTCTTTCTTTTCCCCTCGGCCCAGCCCGTCGTCTCTTCCCTTTTTCTTTTCTGAAAAAAATTCCGAGTGGGCCGTTTCCCTCCTCCTGGCCCAGCTCTCTGGCCCAACAGCAGCCCACGTGGCCGTTTCCCCCTCCTCTGCCGCTGACGAGCGGGGCCCAGCTGTCAGCTCCTTCTTCCTCCACGCGGCGCCGCCGCCGCGCCGGCCCCTACCACCCCGACCCACCTCCGCCGCATGCGCCGCCCTGTCGCCGCGCTGCCGGACGACACCGTAGCGGCCACGAAACCGCTGTCCATAAAAATCAGCCGCTCCTTCCCCATCGCGCGAGCTCTCCCTCTCCCTTCTCTCTCTCTCCCTCTCTCCCATCCCCGGCGAGCTTCCCCGGTCGCACCGAGGTGCTTCCCCCTCTCCTTTCCCCTCACCGAGTTTCCCCACGACGCGTGGCACCTCAAGGCCCTCTCAGTTTGTGCCGCCGCCGTCTGCAGAGGGAGATCGACGACGAGCTCGAGCCGCCGTCGACCTCGCCTCGACGCCGCCCTCCTCCTGGCATTTCCCCGCGCCGCCAAGCACTTGGTGAGGCTCCTCGAGCCACCCTCTCCCTCACTCGCCTCCCCTTCTTCTCTTCCCTCCACTCGCGTCGCCGTCCTCCACAGCGAGAGATCGACGGCGAGCTACTCGTCGCCGCCCTCTCCCCCGACGACCGGCCGCTCCCCGACCCCCTCCGCGTCGTCCGAGCACACCGTAAGGTTCCCCGAGTCGCCCTCTCTCTCTCGCGCGCAACTTCTTTCCCTCCCTCTCGGCTCGCACGCACGTTCACATTGAACGTCGCCGCCTCTCCCAACTCCGGTGAGCCATTGCCGACGCACCATAGCTCCCCGACGTCGACACGCTGTTCCAAACAACTCCCCGTCGCCCTCTCTCTCTCCGCGACGAGGTCCCACCGGCCCTAGACCACCGGACGCGCCGCCGGCGAGCATTCCGATGACCCACCGCCGCGCGCCTCCCTCCGGCTCACCGTACACCGAGCCATGGACCCGGTCCACGGCTCCATAAACTTGGTCCACGGGATATCCAATAGGAAAATAAAGCAGAAATTAAAATAAAATCCCGGGGCCCTGTACATTTTACAGATAAGCCCTCAAGCTTTTCTGTAATTATGTCTAAAGCCCTATCTTTTTACAGAAAAGACCCTAAACTTTTCTGTAATTATGTTTTAGCCCTCATCTTTTTACACCTAGACCCCCAAACTTTTCCATAATTACATATTAGTCCCCAGAACTTTCTGACCTTACAAATAAATCCCTAAAACCTTTCTGTAATTACAAAAGAGTCCTTTGTAATTACAAATAATTTCTCCAATCTTTAAATATCCATATCTTTCTAACCATAAATCCGTTTTGAGCGATTCTTGCGCTCACGGATTCGTAAAAACGCGTAGTACATCATGGTACTACTATCGGAACCCCACATCACACCTAAACATCATCAATGTCCTAAAATCCCCTCTCTCCTATTACATCCCTTTTTATCGGCAATCGTGCGATGTCAAACTCGCATGTCACGATTGTTGCTCACCCAAACCTAACCAATTCTGTGGAGCTAGTCGTCTAGTACTTTCCTCATGACGACATGCATCCCGCTCCATTCTTACACCGCAGATTCATTCACTTATCCGCTAACGATAAATCGTTCATGCGGTATTGCTTCCAAACATCGTAACCTTTTATATTCCGAATTTGATTCCGAACTTAGCCTTGATCAATCCTCGTCCAATCAAGCTAAAACCTAACCCTGCCCCCAACACCTATTCCGATGTTATCACCAATTCCTTATCAAGCCCTATCGCTTTATCATCTTCTTTTATAAGTAATGTTTTATTGGGTATTATTTGAATGATTATTTTATCGTTATTCTAATTGCCAATTTGTTCTTAATCTTTGACCTTGTTGATTTCTCCGCAATCACGCATTTATGTCATGCATAATCACGTACACCCGCTGCATACACTTTCCCCTGCATTCATGCATGTTCTTTTATAGGAATAATATAGAAGCTTGCATATTAGATATGCACGCAATCACCATCAATCAATCATATGCATCTCATCATCTTCACCCTAAAGTGATCAATAAATGAAAGCATATGCATAACCACACGCTCATGTTCATCTGTTAGAGAACATAAGAAACTAATAACTTGTCTAGGTGAATATGGCCCTTACAAGGCCAGGTATATCACCTATGACATATAATATGCCCTGCATTAAATATGCCGCATCCTGCATGCATCATGCCTCTGATCTTCACAGAAGTTTACTTGGCTCTTAATTGGAGTTTAATTGGATCTTATCTATCCCTTTGATCTTTATTTTCTTTTGCGGTAGTTTGTTTATACGCTTTATCTTTATACGTTAGTTTACGCGAGAAACGAGGAAGATCTAGAAGAACTCAAGCTTCGAGGAAGATCTAAACGAACTCAAGCTTCAAGAAGGATCTAGAAGACACAAGCTCCGAGAAAAGACTTGAAGACATCGACTTCGACACAAGAGCTCAAAGACCTAGAACTCGAAGATTAGGAAAGCGTTTGTCAGGCAAGCTCTACATCTCCTTGATCATGAATGAACCTATTGTTTTCGCATCGCACCTATAGAGCCTGTTCTATTAATATGCATTGCTTGTTATTTTACTACTTGTGTAGCTATGACCTACTTGCTTGCTGGTATAATGCCGCTATATAGGCATAAATACCAGAATCCTTGATTACCCTTGTTTACCCCTCTCCTTGATAACCCTAGGACAGTTCCATCATTTCTATGATGGTACATTTTCCTTGCTAATAGAAATGCTTAGGACCCCTCGCAATGTTTCGACATTGCCACACTTTTCACGTAATTGTTTTGCGAAATGTGTTAAACGAGTTTGGTGGTGTGAGTAAATATTTGGGATGGGAGTAGCTCAACTGTGTTAGGATGGAGCTGGTGATGGGATGGGCTGGACTGCGGGCAAGGCCACTGATGAGGTGAAGTGGATAGTGTGATAGCCCACCAGTGTGGGATTTGGTGCTTGCCCGGCCATATAAGGACCGGTTCTCTTACCCAAGGCCTAATGATTCAGTACAACCACGGAACCAGAATGCGGCTGGACTTATCCTCCCTTCTTGGTGTCCTCCACATAATCCATCAGGAGGAGTAGATAACGGGAGACCAGGAAATGGCTCGGCACAGGGGAGCGAGTTACCCGTTGTTATGCTCGGGGGAGTAAAGTAAACCGTAGCATACTCGGGGGAGCAGTTACCTGTCGTCTGGATGCCACTGGGCGCTTCCCGCGGTGGAAAGTGTGGGGATGCTTAGAAGATGGACTAAGCGTTATGTCACTCTCCGATCAAGAGTGCATAGCCCGTGGTGAAAGTGTACACCCTCTGCAGAGGTTAATAAATTCATCCGGATGGACGTTGCCACGGCATATGGCACATTATGGCTGCGCATAAGAGATTAGCCACCTCTTTCTATCCTTGGCGTGTGAGTGGGTTGTAGTCAACCCGTGTTTTGGAAGTGTGGCATGGATGCCGGGTCGGTACGATCCTTGTGATCAGAAGGCCAAATTAAAATTTGGGAACTGGCGGGAAGATATATACTCCCCCAGGGCCACCCAACTAAAATATTGACAATAAAATCTCCTGTTTTTATCTCTAAATCCTTGGCTGCTTTACTGAACCCTGCATAAAAACGGAATTCTGCAAAGGAACCTTACAGCCCTCTCCTTGCTAAAGACCAAATATGCATCTATATTATACCCTTGTGTAGTGTAGGGCTTGCTGAGTACCTTGTGTACTCACTGGCTTGCATTTGTGGTTTTAGTCAGAGGAGCCTTCGTAGGAAAACGACGACGGTTTGGTTTTCGTGCCTGCACCTCAAGTCTGCTTGTGGACTTGGGCCGAGTTTCCGCTGATTGTCTGCTTCACCATTAGTCGGTCGGACGGACTTGGATAGTTCTGTATCCTTGTCGAACCGCCACTAAAGGTGTTATCTCAGGTATTATATCTATTTACCAATACGAAGTATGCTTTTGATTACCATATCTGTGTTCTTGTGCGTATCAGCTACTGATCCAGGGACTGATACATGATGCACAACATGCTCCAGAAATTGGGGTATGACAGAGTGGTATCAGAGCAATACTTGACTGTAGGACGAAAACCTAGGATTAGATGCGTTCGAAAAAGATTATTTTCAAAACTATTTGCAAAAATTTCCATAGAACCTTCTCTTTCTCTATTAAAAACTTCTTTTGCTTCCTTGATCTCGAGAAGAAGAGCTTCAACCAAGAAATGTCTTGTGCAGAAGACTTCAACTCAATGGACAACCACGACTACGTGACCATAGAAGTGGAAGGCGTATCGTACCAAGTGTACCGCGCACCCGACCTGGTTCCTGAACCAAGAGACAAGATCAGAACCAATAAGAAGAAGCAAGAAGTTGAGAGTAAAATGAACAACACGCACCTGCCACTACCTCCCATCCTCGAGAAGATATGTGAAAGGATGAGCAGTTTGGAAGAGTCGATAGAGAGTCTCGGAGAAAGAGTCATCAACCCTGCAAAAGGCGTGAAGCCTCAAGAGCAAGAAGCTTGGACAGACGTAGATGACACCCACCTGATGTCATCTTCCGTCATTACAAGTATGTTTGAAAGGATAAAAGACCTGGAAGAGGCAATGAAGAAAGTCAGCGAGGTAATGACCGGTGTTGCAGAAGCCCTGCAGCTCAGAAATGATAGCCAGAGCCACAGCAAGAAAAGAAGGGACATTAATCCAGCATATGGTCGACTTATGCCTGAAGAGCCCAAGAGGCCTAGGCGCATGATATTAGGACATGCCCCTTACCATCTGACCAAGGCGCATGAAGGATCAAGCAGTGCAAACCCGCCACCCAAGGCTGACCGAAAGGTACCCCGAGCAAGTAGGACATGCTTTGCATGCCGGAAGCCCGGGCACTTCATAGCAGACTGCCCTGAACCCCCGGACATGGAGACAAGAAAGACAACAACTAGTGTCGAAGATTTCAACCTCTGAACCAGAGGAGTATGGCAGAAATGCTGATATGTTGCTTCTGCCAGTCATTTCCAAGTTATGATTCCATAATGGACGGCTTGGAAGGATGTTAACATCTCAAGGAACTAACATGATCCTTACGAGATGTAACTCTGATAATCTATGATGTATTGGAAGTGCAACCCTGTCAACGAGAAATAAGAACAACGGAGTTGTAATGAAGTAATGCATCAACCCACCATGAAGTGGGGAGAAGGATGCAAGTTCAGAAAGATCAACTGTGAAGGATAGTGATCTTGAGCCGTGTGCTTGGTTAGCTCTACAACACCAAATCAACAAGCACCTCAGTGCAGAACAGCGAGCGATGACTTTTCTTAGCCGACCAAGTCATATGACCCCGTTTCTTTTTGGTCAACGGACTGTTGGTCGAGTTCTGACGATAAACAAAAATCGATAGCCAGCTTACCCTCAAGCCCTAAACCTCGTTCATAACGCGCTAACACATGGGACCAAAACAAATAAATCACGTTGTTTGTGTGATTCGATGGTTTTTGTTTGACTCGGCTTCTTGTTTTCTGTGATTGTGTGCCCTTAATCAATAATCAAACTAAACATCATAATGACACCAACAACAGTTCAGTAATAAGAATAACAGCTTAATAACAGCCTAAGGCCAAAACCTTCCCTAACCTATGCCTAAACCCCTGCTGCTGCAACCAGGATGCCGCCAAAGAAGTCTGTCAGATTTCAGACCCGCCGCAAGAACCAGGCAAGAGGTGGCACCAACAAAAGAAGGCAACCAGCCACCCAACAACAACAACAACAGAATGAAAGAAGGCCCACAGCAGCCCATGACCCGGAAACCGAAGCAGAACGCCGCAATGAAGAAGTCGCTCAAGAGGCCATTGAAAATGAATCTGGAGATAGTAATGTGGTCCCTCCAGTCAACATCGCAGAAGTGATGGCCAGGCAGACTCAACTTCTAGAAGTCATCTCTCGAGAACAACAGAGCAATCATGGAAACAGTTCTCGGATGACAGAATTTATGAAGCTCAGGCCACCTGTCTACGACGGCACCGATGATGACCCCTTAGCCGCTGATGATTGGCTCAAAACTATTACCAAGAAACTTGACTTAGTCGCAGCCAATGACCAGGAGAGAGTAATGTTGTCCACTCACCAACTAATTGGAACTGCTGGGGAATGGTGGGATAACTTCAAAGAGACAGTTACAGAACAAGATGGCATTACATGGGATGAGTTTCAACAAGCCTTTCGTGAATATCACATCCCAGAAGGAGTTATGGACATAAAAGCCGATGAATTCCGTAACCTTAAGCAGGAATCTATGACAGTAAACGAATACATCCGAAAGTTCATGAAGTTAGCCCGATATGCCCCAGACGAGGTCAACACTGATCAGAAGAGGCAGAACCGCTTCCGAAAGGGTCTTAACCATACCCTAAGAATATTGTTGGCCGCTCACATCTATCCAGATTTCAACACATTAATGAATCAGGCCATCATACTCGAAGGAGCACTGGTAGATCAAGAAAAAGACGAAGGCCACAAGAGCCTGCCATATGAGCCAAAAGGGAAATATGAACAGAAATCCCCTCGGCAACAAGATCTGAGAAATCAGAAGGCAACGCAGTATCACACCCCAGGAGCTAGTCAACAACAACCAGTCCAGCCATACGGCAATCAGAGCGCAGTAGGCCAACCAAGGGGAAATACCTATGTTCCTCGACCATCAAACAAAGTCAGAGCATGCTACCATTGCAAAGAACCAGGACACATGATAGCAAGCTGCCCCTATTATAAACAAGGTCCACTGATACCTGCCAATACTGGAGCAAACCACACCGCGTCTAGTAAGGGACAGGGTACCTCCCGGACCTCTAGGAAGCGAAAGAGGAATCGGTCTTTTGGGCAAGAGCACACCTCACATGATCGCTTCGTAGCAGAATACCCCGGAGCTGCTACAGAAGACAATGAGTGACAACCTCGAGTTAGTCACTAGGGAATTACAAGCTCTATGTAAGAGTTGTAATATAAGCAGCTTGGTTGTATGAAGTATCAATAAAATAAATTGTGTCAAGAGTTGTTAAGATGGTGGGACTCATGGTGTGTCAGACAAGGTCCTTTGTAAACCCACCCTCGATGATAATTGGAAATAAAGGCTTTTGGAGAAGATCATCTATGTAATAATGAGAAGAGCCTAAATCCTTTGGATAAGCCTAGCAGAGAAGCAATCAACCATGACCTTTTACACCCCAAGTTCAAATTCTTTTAAGTGGGGTAGTACCCCACAAGCAGCCCTGATAAAAGAGTCATCGCCACGTCGATCTACAACACCGAAGAAACACGAAGATAAAAGAGAATCTGCTATCAAAACTCTCAACGTCAAGAAGCAAACAGCGCCAGTTCTGAAGGTTACCACCATCAAGCGAGAAAGCGCAAGACAAGTCAACGTCACCCAGAAGACTTTTCAAATCTCGAGGACGAGATTTCTTTTAAGTGGGGTAGATCTGTAACACCCCTCTTTTCGGAGCCAAAAAGAAATAAATTTAAAATGAAATAAATAAATAAGAAAAGCTAAAAAGGAATAAAAATCACTCCAAATTTAAACTTTTTGTCCAAACTCTTACCTTCCAAAGATTTTCGAAAAATAAAATTCACTAAAGTAATTCAAACCTAGATTTGAATTTGAAAATTTTCTAAATACTTAAAAGTTGTGCTTAAGTGTTTGCTTTCATTTAAAAATATATTAAAAATTTGAAGCTTTTGAATTTACAACAAATAAAATCAAAGTAGGATTAATCCCAAATTGATTTTATAAAATTTTGAATTTAAATTTGCATCAAAACTTCACCATATGCATTTCTGTGTTTTATTTGATCTGTTTTGAGTGTTTGATCAGCTTTTGTTTTTGTTTGAATTTGAAATTCATTCAAATTCAAATTCCAGAAAAAGATAAGCCTTTTCCTAATTCTTTTTCCTTTCGGGCCGAATCTTTCTTTCTTTTCCCCTCGGCCCAGCCCGTCGTCTCTTCCCTTTTTCTTTTCTGAAAAAAATTCCGAGTGGGCCGTTTCCCTCCTCCTGGCCCAGCTCTCTGGCCCAACAGCAGCCCACGTGGCCGTTTCCCCCTCCTCTGCCGCTGACGAGCGGGGCCCAGCCGTCAGCTCCTTCTTCCTCCACGCGGCGCCGCCGCCGCGCCGGCCCCTACCACCCCGACCCACCTCCGCCGCATGCGCCGCCCTGTCGCCGCGCTGCCGGACGACACCGTAGCGGCCACGAAACCGCTGTCCATAAAAATCAGCCGCTCCTTCCCCATCGCGCGAGCTCTCCCTCTCCCTTCTCTCTCTCTCCCTCTCTCCCATCCCCGGCGAGCTTCCCCGGTCGCACCGAGGTGCTTCCCCCTCTCCTTTCCCCTCACCGAGTTTCCCCACGACGCGTGGCACCTCAAGGCCCTCTCAGTTTGTGCCGCCGCCGTCTGCAGAGGGAGATCGACGACGAGCTCGAGCCGCCGTCGACCTCGCCTCGACGCCGCCCTCCTCCTGGCATTTCCCCGCGCCGCCAAGCACTTGGTGAGGCTCCTCGAGCCACCCTCTCCCTCACTCGCCTCCCCTTCTTCTCTTCCCTCCACTCGCGTCGCCGTCCTCCACAGCGAGAGATCGACGGCGAGCTACTCGTCGCCGCCCTCTCCCCCGACGACCGGCCGCTCCCCGACCCCCTCCGCGTCGTCCGAGCACACCGTAAGGTTCCCCGAGTCGCCCTCTCTCTCTCGCGCGCAACTTCTTTCCCTCCCTCTCGGCTCGCACGCACGTTCACATTGAACGTCGCCGCCTCTCCCAACTCCGGTGAGCCATTGCCGACGCACCATAGCTCCCCGACGTCGACACGCTGTTCCAAACAACTCCCCGTCGCCCTCTCTCTCTCCGCGACGAGGTCCCACCGGCCCTAGACCACCGGACGCGCCGCCGGCGAGCATTCCGATGACCCACCGCCGCGCGCCTCCCTCCGGCTCACCGTACACCGAGCCATGGACCCGGTCCACGGCTCCATAAACTTGGTCCACGGGATATCCAATAGGAAAATAAAGCAGAAATTAAAATAAAATCCCGGGGCCCTGTACATTTTACAGATAAGCCCTCAAGCTTTTCTGTAATTATGTCTAAAGCCCTATCTTTTTACAGAAAAGACCCTAAACTTTTCTGTAATTATGTTTTAGCCCTCATCTTTTTACACCTAGACCCCCAAACTTTTCCATAATTACATATTAGTCCCCAGAACTTTCTGACCTTACAAATAAATCCCTAAAACCTTTCTGTAATTACAAAAGAGTCCTTTGTAATTACAAATAATTTCTCCAATCTTTAAATATCCATATCTTTCTAACCATAAATCCGTTTTGAGCGATTCTTGCGCTCACGGATTCGTAAAAACGCGTAGTACATCATGGTACTACTATCGGAACCCCACATCACACCTAAACATCATCAATGTCCTAAAATCCCCTCTCTCCTATTACATCCCTTTTTATCGGCAATCGTGCGATGTCAAACTCGCATGTCACGATTGTTGCTCACCCAAACCTAACCAATTCTGTGGAGCTAGTCGTCTAGTACTTTCCTCATGACGACATGCATCCCGCTCCATTCTTACACCGCAGATTCATTCACTTATCCGCTAACGATAAATCGTTCATGCGGTATTGCTTCCAAACATCGTAACCTTTTATATTCCGAATTTGATTCCGAACTTAGCCTTGATCAATCCTCGTCCAATCAAGCTAAAACCTAACCCTGCCCCCAACACCTATTCCGATGTTATCACCAATTCCTTATCAAGCCCTATCGCTTTATCATCTTCTTTTATAAGTAATGTTTTATTGGGTATTATTTGAATGATTATTTTATCGTTATTCTAATTGCCAATTTGTTCTTAATCTTTGACCTTGTTGATTTCTCCGCAATCACGCATTTATGTCATGCATAATCACGTACACCCGCTGCATACACTTTCCCCTGCATTCATGCATGTTCTTTTATAGGAATAATATAGAAGCTTGCATATTAGATATGCACGCAATCACCATCAATCAATCATATGCATCTCATCATCTTCACCCTAAAGTGATCAATAAATGAAAGCATATGCATAACCACACGCTCATGTTCATCTGTTAGAGAACATAAGAAACTAATAACTTGTCTAGGTGAATATGGCCCTTACAAGGCCAGGTATATCACCTATGACATATAATATGCCCTGCATTAAATATGCCGCATCCTGCATGCATCATGCCTCTGATCTTCACAGAAGTTTACTTGGCTCTTAATTGGAGTTTAATTGGATCTTATCTATCCCTTTGATCTTTATTTTCTTTTGCGGTAGTTTGTTTATACGCTTTATCTTTATACGTTAGTTTACGCGAGAAACGAGGAAGATCTAGAAGAACTCAAGCTTCGAGGAAGATCTAAACGAACTCAAGCTTCAAGAAGGATCTAGAAGACACAAGCTCCGAGAAAAGACTTGAAGACATCGACTTCGACACAAGAGCTCAAAGACCTAGAACTCGAAGATTAGGAAAGCGTTTGTCAGGCAAGCTCTACATCTCCTTGATCATGAATGAACCTATTGTTTTCGCATCGCACCTATAGAGCCTGTTCTATTAATATGCATTGCTTGTTATTTTACTACTTGTGTAGCTATGACCTACTTGCTTGCTGGTATAATGCCGCTATATAGGCATAAATACCAGAATCCTTGATTACCCTTGTTTACCCCTCTCCTTGATAACCCTAGGACAGTTCCATCATTTCTATGATGGTACATTTTCCTTGCTAATAGAAATGCTTAGGACCCCTCGCAATGTTTCGACATTGCCACACTTTTCACGTAATTGTTTTGCGAAATGTGTTAAACGAGTTTGGTGGTGTGAGTAAATATTTGGGATGGGAGTAGCTCAACTGTGTTAGGATGGAGCTGGTGATGGGATGGGCTGGACTGCGGGCAAGGCCACTGATGAGGTGAAGTGGATAGTGTGATAGCCCACCAGTGTGGGATTTGGTGCTTGCCCGGCCATATAAGGACCGGTTCTCTTACCCAAGGCCTAATGATTCAGTACAACCACGGAACCAGAATGCGGCTGGACTTATCCTCCCTTCTTGGTGTCCTCCACATAATCCATCAGGAGGAGTAGATAACGGGAGACCAGGAAATGGCTCGGCACAGGGGAGCGAGTTACCCATTGTTATGCTCGGGGGAGTAAAGTAAACCGTAGCATACTCGGGGGAGCAGTTACCTGTCGTCTGGATGCCACTGGGCGCTTCCCGCGGTGGAAAGTGTGGGGATGCTTAGAAGATGGACTAAGCGTTATGTCACTCTCCGATCAAGAGTGCATAGCCCGTGGTGAAAGTGTACACCCTCTGCAGAGGTTAATAAATTCATCCGGATGGACGTTGCCACGGCATATGGCACATTATGGCTGCGCATAAGAGATTAGCCACCTCTTTCTATCCTTGGCGTGTGAGTGGGTTGTAGTCAACCCGTGTTTTGGAAGTGTGGCATGGATGCCGGGTCGGTACGATCCTTGTGATCAGAAGGCCAAATTAAAATTTGGGAACTGGCGGGAAGATATATACTCCCCCAGGGCCACCCAACTAAAATATTGACAATAAAATCTCCTGTTTTTATCTCTAAATCCTTGGCTGCTTTACTGAACCCTGCATAAAAACGGAATTCTGCAAAGGAACCTTACAGCCCTCTCCTTGCTAAAGACCAAATATGCATCTATATTATACCCTTGTGTAGTGTAGGGCTTGCTGAGTACCTTGTGTACTCACTGGCTTGCATTTGTGGTTTTAGTCAGAGGAGCCTTCGTAGGAAAACGACGACGGTTTGGTTTTCGTGCCTGCACCTCAAGTCTGCTTGTGGACTTGGGCCGAGTTTCTGCTGATTGTCTGCTTCACCATTAGTCGGTCGGACGGACTTGGATAGTTCTGTATCCTTGTCGAACCGCCACTAAAGGTGTTATCTCAGGTATTATATCTATTTACCAATACGAAGTATGCTTTTGATTACCATATCTGTGTTCTTGTGCGTATCAGCTACTGATCCAGGGACTGATACATGATGCACAACATGCTCCAGAAATTGGGGTATGACAGAGTGGTATCAGAGCAATACTTGACTGTAGGACGAAAACCTAGGATTAGATTGCGTTCGAAAAAGATTATTTTCAAACTATTTGCAAAAATTTCCATAGAACCTTCTCTTTCTCTATTAAAAACTTCTTTTGCTTCCTTGATCTCGAGAAGAAGAGCTTCAACCAAGAAATGTCTTGTGCAGAAGACTTCAACTCAATGGACAACCCACGACTACGTGACCATAGAAGTGGAAGGCGTATCGTACCAAGTGTACCGCGCACCCGACCTGGTTCCTGAACCAAGAGACAAGATCAGACCAATAAGAAGAAGCAAGAAGTTGAGAGTAAAATGAACAACACGCACCTGCCACTACCCTCCCATCCTCGAGAAGATATGTGAAAGGATGAGCAGTTTGGAAGAGTCGATAGAGAGTCTCGGAGAAAGAGTCATCAACCCTGCAAAAGGCGTGAAGCCTCAAGAGCAAGAAGCTTGGACAGACGTAGATGACACCCACCTGATGTCATCTTCCGTCATACAAGTATGTTTGAAAGGATAAAAGACCTGGAAGAGGCAATGAAGAAAGTCAGCGAGGTAATGACCGGTGTTGCAGAAAGCCCTGCAGCTCAGAAATGATAGCCAGAGCCACAGCAAGAAAAGAAGGGACATTAATCCAGCATATGGTCGACTTATGCCTGAAGAGCCCAAGAGGCCTAGGCGCATGATATTAGGACATGCCCCTTACCATCTGACCAAGGCGCATGAAGGATCAAGCAGTGCAAACCCGCCACCCAAGGCTGACCGAAAGGTACCCCGAGCAAGTAGGACATGCTTTGCATGCCGGAAGCCCGGGCACTTCATAGCAGACTGCCCTGAACCCCCGGACATGGAGACAAGAAAGACAACAACTAGTGTCGAAGATTTCAACCTCTGAACCAGAGGAGTATGGCAGAAATGCTGATATGTTGCTTCTGCCAGTCATTTCCAAGTTATGATTCCATAATGGACGGCTTTGGAAGGATGTTAACATCTCAAGGAACTAACATGATCCTTACGAGATGTAACTCTGATAATCTATGATGTATTGGAAGTGCAACCCTGTCAACGAGAAATAAGAACAACGGAGTTGTAATGAAGTAATGCATCAACCCACCATGAAGTGGGGAGAAGGATGCAAGTTCAGAAAGATCAACTGTGAAGGATAGTGATCTTGAGCCGTGTGCTTGGTTAGCTCTACAACACCAAATCAACAAGCACCTCAGTGCAGAACAGCGAGCGATGACTTTTCTTAGCCGACCAAGTCATATGACCCCGTTTCTTTTTGGTCAACGGACTATTGGTCGAGTTCTGACGATAAACAAAAATCGATAGCCAGCTTACCCTCAAGCCCTAAACCTCGTTCATAACGCGCTAACACATGGGACCAAAACAAATAAATCACGTTGTTTGTGTGATTCGATGGTTTTTGTTTGACTCGGCTTCTTGTTTTCTGTGATTGTGTGCCCTTAATCAATAATCAAACTAAACATCATAATGACACCAACAACAGTTCAGTAATAAGAATAACAGCTTAATAACAGCCTAAGGCCAAAACCTTCCCTAACCTATGCCTAAACCCCTGCTGCTGCAACCAGGATGCCGCCAAAGAAGTCTGTCAGATTTCAGACCCGCCGCAAGAACCAGGCAAGAGGTGGCACCAACAAAAGAAGGCAACCAGCCACCCAACAACAACAACAACAGAATGAAAGAAGGCCCACAGCAGCCCATGACCCGGAAACCGAAGCAGAACGCCGCAATGAAGAAGTCGCTCAAGAGGCCATTGAAAATGAATCTGGAGATAGTAATGTGGTCCCTCCAGTCAACATCGCAGAAGTGATGGCCAGGCAGACTCAACTTCTAGAAGTCATCTCTCGAGAACAACAGAGCAATCATGGAAACAGTTCTCGGATGACAGAATTTATGAAGCTCAGGCCACCTGTCTACGACGGCACCGATGATGACCCCTTAGCCGCTGATGATTGGCTCAAAACTATTACCAAGAAACTTGACTTAGTCGCAGCCAATGACCAGGAGAGAGTAATGTTGTCCACTCACCAACTAATTGGAACTGCTGGGGAATGGTGGGATAACTTCAAAGAGACAGTTACAGAACAAGATGGCATTACATGGGATGAGTTTCAACAAGCCTTTCGTGAATATCACATCCCAGAAGGAGTTATGGACATAAAAGCCGATGAATTCCGTAACCTTAAGCAGGAATCTATGACAGTAAACGAATACATCCGAAAGTTCATGAAGTTAGCCCGATATGCCCCAGACGAGGTCAACACTGATCAGAAGAGGCAGAACCGCTTCCGAAAGGGTCTTAACCATACCCTAAGAATATTGTTGGCCGCTCACATCTATCCAGATTTCAACACATTAATGAATCAGGCCATCATACTCGAAGGAGCACTGGTAGATCAAGAAAAAGACGAAGGCCACAAGAGCCTGCCATATGAGCCAAAAGGGAAATATGAACAGAAATCCCCTCGGCAACAAGATCTGAGAAATCAGAAGGCAACGCAGTATCACACCCCAGGAGCTAGTCAACAACAACCAGTCCAGCCATACGGCAATCAGAGCGCAGTAGGCCAACCAAGGGGAAATACCTATGTTCCTCGACCATCAAACAAAGTCAGAGCATGCTACCATTGCAAAGAACCAGGACACATGATAGCAAGCTGCCCCTATTATAAACAAGGTCCACTGATACCTGCCAATACTGGAGCAAACCAACACGCGTCTAGTAAGGGACAGGGTACCTCCCGGACCTCTAGGAAGCGAAAGAGGAATCGGTCTTTTGGGCAAGAGCACACCTCACATGATCGCTTCGTAGCAGAATACCCCGGAGCTGCTACAGAAGACAATGAGTGACAACCTCGAGTTAGTCACTAGGGAATTACAAGCTCTATGTAAGAGTTGTAATATAAGCAGCTTGGTTGTATGAAGTATCAATAAAATAAATTGTGTCAAGAGTTGTTAAGATGGTGGGACTCATGGTGTGTCAGACAAGGTCCTTTGTAAACCCACCCTCGATGATAATTGGAAATAAAGGCTTTTGGAGAAGATCATCTATGTAATAATGAGAAGAGCCTAAATCCTTTGGATAAGCCTAGCAGAGAAGCAATCAACCATGACCTTTTACACCCCAAGTTCAAATTCTTTTAAGTGGGGTAGTACCCCACAAGCAGCCCTGATAAAAGAGTCATCGCCACGTCGATCTACAACACCGAAGAAACACGAAGATAAAAGAGAATCTGCTATCAAAACTCTCAACGTCAAGAAGCAAACAGCGCCAGTTCTGAAGGTTACCACCATCAAGCGAGAAAGCGCAAGACAAGTCAACGTCACCCAGAAGACTTTTCAAATCTCGAGGACGAGATTTTTTTTAAGTGGGGTAGATCTGTAACACCCCTCTTTTCGGAGCCAAAAAGAAATAAATTTAAAATGAAATAAATAAATAAGAAAAGCTAAAAAGGAATAAAAATCACTCCAAATTTAAACTTTTTGTCCAAACTCTTACCTTCCAAAGATTTTCGAAAAATAAAATTCACTAAAGTAATTCAAACCTAGATTTGAATTTGAAAATTTTCTAAATACTTAAAAGTTGTGCTTAAGTGTTTGCTTTCATTTAAAAATATATTAAAAATTTGAAGCTTTTGAATTTACAACAAATAAAATCAAAGTAGGATTAATCCCAAATTGATTTTATAAAATTTTGAATTTAAATTTGCATCAAAACTTCACCATATGCATTTCTGTGTTTTATTTGATCTGTTTTGAGTGTTTGATCAGCTTTTGTTTTTGTTGAATTTGAAATTCATTCAAATTCAAATTCCAAAAAAGATAAGCCTTTTCCTAATTCTTTTTCCTTTCGGGCCGAATCTTTTTCTTTTCCCCTCGGCCCAGCCCCGTCGTCTCTTCCTTTTTCTTTTCTGAAAAAATTCCGTGGGCCGTTTCCCTCCTCCTGGCCCAGCTCTCTGGCCCAGCCAGCCCCGTGGCCGTTTCCCCCTCCTCCCTGACTCGGGGCCCAGCCCCAGCTCCTTCTTCCTCCACGCGGCGCCGCCGCCGCGCCGGCCCCTACCACCCCCCCACCTCCCCGCCGGCCCTGTCGCCGCGCTGCCGGACGACACCGTAGCGGCCACAACCGCTGTCCATAAAACATCCGCCCTCCTTCCCCATCGCGAGCTCTCCCTCTCCCTTCTCTCTCTCTCCTCTCTCCCATCCCCCTCTCTCCCCGGTCCCCGAGGTGCTCCCCCTCTCCTTTCCCCTCACCGAGTTTCCCCCCACGACGCTCACCTCCCTCCTTCGTGCCGCCGTCTGCAGAGGAGAGATCGACGACGAGCTCGAGCCGCCGTCGACCTCGCCTCGACGCCGCCCCCTCCTGGCATTTCCCGCGCCGCCAAGCATTGGGAGGCTCCTCGAGCCACCCTCTCCCTCACTCGCCTCCCTTCTTCTCTTCCCTCCACTCGCGTCGCCGTCCTCCACAGCGAGAGATCGACGGCGAGCTACTCGTCGCCGCCCTCTCCCCGACGACCGGCCGCTCCCCGACCCCCTCCGCGTCGTCCGAGCACACGTAAGGTTCCCCGAGTCGCCCCTCTCTCTCGCGCGCAACTTCTTTCCCTCCCTCTCGGCTCGCAACGCACGTTCACATTGAACGTCGCCGCCTCTCCCAACTCCGTGAGCCATTGCCGACGCACCATAGCTCCCCGACGT
>CM017440.1:4388455-4479487 GCA_007726485.1 Eragrostis curvula | reverse complement strand
TTGCATTCGACGAGGTCTATGGGCGACTTGATCACTTGGTACTTGTTATTTGACAAGGACAGTCAGCAAAACATCACAGCAGTTGGTTGCATATAAATCAAATACTAACATCAAGGGCTCGAGAGAAAATTTAAAGGTGTTGATTGACCAAACAACAGATCGATTTTGTTGCTTACCTTGTGACATATTCACCACGGCAATGTATGTAAAGATCTCCTCTCCAGTACGCAGAGTGGCGCCACCTGTTTAGAACCATTCTACAACGAGCATCCAATTCCAAGCTGGCGATCGTCCCGGCAGCCTCGTTCTCCCAGACGAACACCCTCTCCTCCCACCGCCCGGTCACCGACGAGAACCCTTGCCACGTCCACGACGGCGGCGGCCACTCCATCAACCGCCGCGCGCCGTCGTCGTCCTCGTTCAGGAAGAGGACGTGGCCGTTGCAGTGGTCCCTGACCTTGTGCCAGCAATCATCGCTGACGATGTAGTCCAACGAAGTGCCGTCAATCGGGGGCCAGCTCCCGCTGCTCGCCGGCGCGGGGCGGGCGAAGAAGTGCGGCCGGTCGTGGTCCATGTAGTTGAGGAAGAGACCGCGGACCGAGTGCGGCAGGAGGCGCTGGAGCCGGAGCAAGGAAGGAATAAGTTGTACGCGTTTGGGATACAAACTTGGTTTACGTACGGTACGATCGATAGGGGTTACATATATGGCAACGTATCCTATGAGAACCAGGTTCGTGTGAGAACTATGAGAACTTCAATCTGGACCACATGATTTTGATCCAATGGGGCGTATGAATTCAGGTGGGAGGGTGGATTTGCAAAATCACCGCCCACTTAATAATACTTTTGCAAATTCCCCCTCCCACCTCTCCTTATACGCCCCCCTTGGATCAAGATCATGTGGCCCAGATTGAAGTTCTCATAGTTCTCACACGAACCTGGTTCTCATAGGATACGCTCTCTACATATATAACGCGGTTTGATTGGGCAGAGAAACAAATGGGCTCTCGTCCAAGGAAACAAAACCGATCGGCCTCGCAATCCAGTCCTAGGGTTTTCCTTCCACAACCAGCGCCGCCGCCGTAGTAATGGAGGAGATCAGGTCACCGTCAACAGGCGGTTCCGTGGAGGAGGCCGGCGGCGCGATGGAGCCCTCCACCATCAACCTCGTCGAGGCAGCGGCGGCGGTCGACGACGGCGCGGCCAAGCGCACCAAGCCCAAGGACGAGGACGCCGGGGACGGTCCGGCCAATCACGCCAAGCCCAAGGACAGCGAGGAGGAGTTGAACTTGATGCTCCAGTACCAGCGGCTGATCAGGGCCGGCGGGAAGCACAAAGTTGCCAAGGAACGGGTGGAGCCGGCGGGGATCGAGAAGTGCCTGCGGATGGGCCTGCTGCAGCCTCACCCTGCTGGAAGAACCGCCGTGCGCCAAGAACTGCCCGAGTGCCTCCAACACATGCCCGAGAGTTTCCGCGCAGCCTTCCTCAGGAACAAGGCCATCGTCAAGAAGGCGATGGATCATCAGCAGGACATTGTCGACCAGTACTACGAAAAGGGGTACGCTGAGGTCGACGCCTACGACGTTGAGTAAGTTAAGCACGACATGGCGCATGGTGCTAGTGGGAGTGCAGAATTAATAAAGCTTGCTTAATGAACCTTTTTTTTACTTCTTGTTGGTTCGTGTGTGGTGTACTCCAGCCTTGCCTGCTATAATTCTGATACTTTCTGAGATTGTGAACCAGTGTCGTTTTTTATCATGCATTGCTAATTAATTGTGGCGCACGGATTTGGCGCAGCCGCATCGAGCATCTTCTTCTCTACTAAAACACATGGATCTGCAGAATGAGAATCTCCTGTGAAAGTCCTGGCCGTTGTTTGCTCCTGCAGCACTTATCTTTGGTCCAAATCTACTTAACACTCCGTTTTTTCTGTCACGTGGAAGCACCTGGTTGGACTCGAACTGTGACAGTACCTATACACTGAAGGTAAAACAATATTGTGTGTATAGGTGTATACACAAAATTTCAGGGTCCTCTTGTATTGAAAGATAAAAAAGAAAAAAAAATGTTCCTTACTGACACAAACCAGGAGAAATCAAACTACACAGGAAACATTGAACGGTCATATGTCTTTTGTACATAGTCATATACTCTTATGTCTTCCCATCATTTAAAGTGCATCTAGACCCCTAATCATGTGTTTTGTGTGATTGACGTCAAAACGATCAAAAGGACTAATATTTGCAATGAGAAAATGTTCAGCTAGGTCTCACCATGGAGAATCAAAAAGTTTCAATGTACAATTCCTTCATGTGTTAACAAGAATGGCATCAATTGCTCAATGGACGAAGATTTCACTCTTTTTATATTTTCATTGAGTCTAGGAATGCCGTACTATCAAGAGGGATGGTAATCATGTGTCTACTGATGTCACAAGAGCTTTTGAATGAACCAAAACCAACCCAATTCGAGCTTGAGAGGATAACCAGTTTTTCAGTCACAGTTAGCCCCCACCGGATTATCCGGCTCCCAGCCGGAGTATCCGGAGCTAGTCAGTATCGCCCCACCGGACTATCCGACCCATTGCCGGAGTGTCCGGCCCCTGTTTAAAGAGGATCACAGTTAGCCCCCACCGGAGTATCCGACACAGTGTCGGAGTATCCGGTAGACCCTAACTTGCAGCATAACGGCTACTTTTGTTGGAGCACCTATATATACCCATTCAGCTCCAATGGCCACCTCTCTCGCCTCCACTCACAAGAACACGACCAAAGCTTCTCCCTTTCACCCTCTACTCATTCCCAAGCCTAAGATTTGTGTGATTCACTCAAGGGAGTGTGTGAGAGCAAGAGATTCGTGTTGAGAGCAAGCATTCCACTCTTGAGCTTCTTGTGGCATCATTCTTACCTGGTTTCATTTGTTACTCTTGGAGCTTTGTGCTTCTAGACGGCTAGAGGTTGCCCGGGAGCTCCCAATTCGTGTGGTGAAGCTCCGGGAAGTTTGTATTACCCATTCTCGCAAGGGATTTGATAGTGAGCAACTCAAATCGGTCTTGGTGACCATTTGAGTGAGGAAAAGGGTTGAGAGCAACCCGGTCCTTTGTGGACTCCTCAACGGAGACGTAGGGCACTTTGTGGGCCTGAACTTCGGGGACAAATCGTGTGTCATCTTGTTTCAATTTCGTTTGTTCTTGTTGTTCATACTTGTTCTTGCTCATATTGCTCATATATCACTATATTGCCTCGATCTACTTGTCTACTTGTTTCCTTCCACATTTGTTGTGTAGATTCACTTACTAGTATCTATACAAGTCTTTTGATTTAACTAGAATTGCTGGAAACTTCATAGATTTTAAATTACGCAAGAGTATCCGGTGGTGTGCCGGACAGTCCGGTGCATCTGACGATTTGATTAAGTCTTAATTTGCAGAAGTTTTTAGCGTTGCCTATTCACCCCCCCCCCCCCCCTCTAGGCAACTTTCAATCATTCAGTATATATCCAATTCCACCATACGAGAACGATGATTAGCAAACTCTAGTCGCACAGTGTTGAGGTATGGTGCAAGCTTTCAAACCATTTTTTCGGGGGGGGGGGGGGGGGGGGGGGGGGGGGGGGTAGGTGGCCATTGGCCCTTGCTAGCCCCCCTTGGCTCCGTGTTCAGTGCGAAAACACAACAAGGCAATTGTTGCTCGCGTAGGCGCCGTAGTTCTTTATGCAATTGTACTAGTGGCAACCAACTTTTTCATCTGTAATCTGCAGGCTGCCCCATGCAACAACTTCCCCACTCTGCCACATGACACGCCATTGATGGTAATAGGATGGATAATGTAGTAATGTACGTACATCACTAAAAAAAATTTAGGAGCAATGCTACAGTCACGTAATACTTACATAATTCCCACGCACATGCATTGATTAGAAAACTTTTTAGCTTGGTTCAGAAATGAAATGCATTGATTAATTAGGAAAGTGTTTAGCTTGAATCACGGAGGAAGGTGTATTTTATAGGTGACACGTCATATTTTTTGTAAAGGTGAATCAATGATGAACCAATAGCGTGATGCCATGTCAGCATATGCGTGAGAATTACGTGAGTACATTATGTGACTGTAGCATTTCTCAAAAATCTAGTGGCCAGGGATAGCTCACGTCTTAGACATGTTTTTTCTTAAATACAGTAGTTGAGTAGTGGCACTACAAGAAAAACCCTATGTAGATACGTTTTTGTTAATAGGTTAGATACGCATATTGTGTCTCTATTAGGATGTAGAGACGTTTCAACAAATCGTGTCCGAAGCGTCTTCGCACGGGCCGTGTCAGAGGTCAGTAGATACGATCTTTGAAAACGTGCCTACAAAGATTTTGATGCTCCATAGAGACGTTATTTCACGTACCTACATACATAGATATGTTTTCATAGATACAGTTACAATGCGTATCTATTGAAGTAGACACGTTTCATAGTGATGGATTGTTGTGTGTTAAGAAATGTAGACACGTTGTATGTCGTCTTTATATATACGCGTCAAATAATGTAGACATGTTTGCATATCAACGCATTATTGTGTGTTAAGAAACATAGATCCGCCTTTAGAGAACGTGTGTAACAACATAGACACATTTTATTGCAACGCCATGTTGCGTGTTAAGAAACATAGTCTCGTTTACATCAATATGTGCCTACCAATTAGAGATGTTATGTAGTGACACTTTATTTCGTGTCAAGAACATGTAGATACGTTTTGATAGACGCATTTTACATGTCTATGTAAATATATACACGTTGTATAGTTATGCATTTTTGAGTATTAGGAAATATAGCAATGTCATATAGTCACGTTTAAGAAACGAGTCTATTAATATAGACACGTTGTGTACTAATGTTTTACCGTGTTAACAAACATGTAGACACTTTTAGAAATACATCATATTACAAATATTAGAGGCTTATTTGCCTCAAATTTAACACAAATGGACATTCACATTGATCGGATACTCGGGCCATAAAAATGCAATTAACAAGTTTATATAAATCAGGACTTGAATAGATTGTAACATCCGACACTCACTCTTGTAGACTTGCACACAATAAAACATGATGACTTCAATCCCTAAAACCAATACTATCCTAAGATGAACTAAAAGACACATCCATGGACAAGTGCAGACCCATGTGGAATATTGCAAAAACTATTTTAAATTGTCCTAAAAACTGTAATCTGTCGACATACTTTCCCTAAGCACTCAAAAGATCCATTGTGCCCAAGATTGTAGGTTATCTATGGAGCTTCATTCCATTTAGGTCCTTCCGCCATGCTGAAAAAAAAAAGTCAGAGATGAATAATCAGTGATGGATAGATGTTTCTATAAAGTACAAAAGCCATTGCAGTCCAGAAACATACCAAATTGTTTGTTTGAACTGAACTCTTTAATTTCTTCACCTAAAATGTGGTGTAATTCAGATTCATGACACAATTAAAGGAATCACAAGCATGGCAATGAATTTTGGTAGACTCGAAATAAACTTACATGTGTCCGGGGCCAAGCAATAACATAGCCAATAGCATCTCTTATTGTACAAATGCTTTCATATGGTCTAGGCAGCACCTCATCTCCAATGTTACCTCTGGTGAAATTTTCCAGGCCTTCAACATAAACTCCACAAAAATCTTTGCCAAGCTTGTTTCCAAAAATCACTCGTTTACTATCAGTGGTCACTAAGTGACCTTTTGCCACAGCTTTATCTTTGTTTCTCAGTGAAAACAAATAGACTTCGATTTCAACCTACAATTGAACAAATTCAATGATGTTTGTTTTCCAATAAATGTTCAATCTCTATAGAAACAAGCGTAATTAAGCATACCTCTGACCGGTTAGGATCTAGTGGTCTTATTCTCCGGGATCCCTAAACAACAAAAAAATAGGTTGTCAGAACATATGTTGTTGGCTCAAACATGTTCAATCTCACTGTGTGTACGGAGCACTATTTCCTAAATTAGAAATTTGATTCATTGCTATGGAATACCTTATTTAATATCAAATCATCACGTGGTAAATCTGCACCTGCATAGCCCTCATCGGCTGGAGGACGACTTCTGATATCTGTCTCCTGCAAAAAAAGTTGACCTCATTTTAACAGAATATTTGACAGCTATTTAGCCCAACAAACTTTCGTACCGTACCTTTCTTATCATGTGAGATGACTGTGCATAAACATTATCTGTCTCAACACACCTCTGGACTTTTGAACGCTGCAAATTGTGATGATCATAATTTTTAGAAGTTGGACGAAATTACGTACATGACTTGTTATTGAAAAACTAATCAAATGAGGTAAGTGCAGTATCACCTGCTCATTCCTTGTCGGAGAGTCCATATCAGCAATAGATTCTTCAAGGCCCATATCAATATCATTGTCACCATAATAATCTTTGTGGCTACTACTGTTGTCACCTACTCTTTCGATGTCATTGACCTAAGACAAGGAATAAAGACCATGAAACTTTGATATCCTTAAAATATTATCTAAAAGAAAAGGCGATGTGCTAGCAGATGCCTCACTTGATCATTTTCTATTGCTTCCAGTTCATTTAGCCAATCCTCCTTAGGAAATTTCTTTGCCAATTTATCAAGACAGCGCTTCATCACTGCAGTCATGCGATGCACCTTATTTTCTGCTGCTTCTACTCTAGCTTGGCTCTTTAGTTCTTCCTCCGACTGAGAAACAAATGTGACACCTTGAGACACCTTTACTTGGCTCCAATACTTATCATCATAGTAGCCTCGAGGTTTTGATCCATTAGCAACTACATCATCAAACACCTCAGCAAAATCTTTATCTGAAAGATGACCATTGTTCTTTTCTTTCCTTTTTGCTAATTCGTCATAAGATGTATCCTATTCAAATATGCATGTAATACATTGTAAGATTATGAAAAAAAAAACTTGAGATCCAACTTAAATCACCAAGAAAGAAAAATATACCATTATCGTCTTAACTCTCTTGTTACTAAATGTGCCATCCTTTTTCCTATGGCCTGCCTCATATAACTCAATCTTGTGGACCTTCTGCTTTCTTTGGTCTTCCTGCAGAGCATAGTAATTTGAAGTATCCAAGAATGTTTCAGCTAGATGACAAAACAAAATCAGAATAGAATTATTTATCACCAGTTCTTTTTTCAGTCTGGCATGGCTTTTTCTCCCTGTTGTGTGTGGATTCTTCTGTTCTTTTGCACATTGGGAGTTCTTTGCACACAATTTCTGAAAACATAGGAAATCAAAAAACACTTTTATTTTACATAGCCTTTTATGGGTTAAAATCAAAGTGTATGATAATGAGAAATCACCTTGTGTTTTTCTGTACACCATATACCAACAAGACCTTTCCATTGATGGGAATTGACTAGTTTCGGACGACCATTTATAATTTGCTCCAGAGACCGCTTCTCAGGATTGAAATGTTCTTTCTTCAACTTTGATTTGTAGGCTCTCCACCTGGTGTTAACAGTCCATAGGATCCAGTCCCTTGTAAGCAGTTTCGTCTCAGAAGGGAAGACAAATTTTGCCTTGAAATAGAAAAGTAATTGTTAGCCGATAAACCAAAAATGAAGATTGTTTTTACAGTGTAAGGAAAGTTTACCTCAACATCCTTGATTATTTTCACTTTTAGTGGATTGAATAGTTTATTGTCCCATCGTGGAATGTTCAAAGGTGCAAATGTTGAGCTCTCTGCTGTTTTTCCAAGATACTGACCAAGGATAGAAGCTGACCTTTCATTTGGAACACCATTTTCATCAGTTCCTACAATTACCTTTCCTCCTTGCAAATCCGATAAATTTGATACTCGGAAGTCCGAGACTACTTGCCGAACACTACCATCAGGCCCTATGCACAAAAACTTGTACGATCACATAAATGAAGCATTTGTAGATACTAAGCAAAAGTGTTGAAACTTACATATTATCTTAATTGGATCTAATGGTTGCTGAGGCAACCCAGCTAATACATTATCAATATTAGGAGGTCCCTGCATATTCTGTTCATCTGCCTCCTCATTTTCTGCCAGATCTTCATCGACCCCTTCCACTGGTTCTGCTTCTTGCTCATCAAAATCCAAGTTTCTCAGTCGTTTTGATCCCCTCAACATAATTTTTTTCCTGTAAACAAGCAAAAATAAATAAATACATGCATCCTGAATTAATTACTAGAGGCACGGCGATAACTGATGCCAACGTCCACTAGAATATCAATCAATCGCATAAAAAATTCATAAATTACGTGGATCTCAAGTCAGTTACCAAATGTCTGTAAAACAATAGTATAGTATAACGGGATCACATAGCTGCTAAAAGCGAATAATCAAAACAACTAGCTCCTCGTGATCAGATTGCTTAACCAGGTAATCAACATGGATCCAAACACCGAATCTAAATAACTGCGCTGGCACCCTTGCCTCCCGCACAACACAGATCAAACGGCAAAGGAAAACGGCGATGCGGAAGTGAATGGGTAAAGGGTTTGCTCAGTACCTGGAGATGAAGATCGGGACCTGGTGCCCCTTGCAAGCTCGCCAACCACGAGGCCCCTCCTTCAGATCGCAGACCGCGAACAGATGGGATCGCAGGGAAGCGAAAATCCCTTTTGAAGAGGAAGAGGTTTGTTTCGGATCGTGCGGGGCGTGATTTTAGGGGCACGGGTGCAGCGCGCGGAAAAGGTCACGTCTCTGGATTGGGCGCGGAAAATTGCTTTTCACGTTGCTGGGTTCCCGCGCGCTCCAGATTTCTGAGTCTATCAATGGTGGGCTTTATATATTATACTAGTATTTTGCCCGTGTTATAAAACAAATTTTTTTACTGTGTAATAAAAAAACAAATATTTTTTATTAGTATACAAAGTGTTAATAGATATATTTAAAAAAATTGTATCCATCTATCTGAGTAATTTTATTGTGTACATTTTAACGAAAAAGTATTAGACAAATTTACACAAAATCCTGGAAATCATGCCTCGAATTTTATTGTGTACATTTTAACTTTATGTTTCTGTTCGCAGTCCCCTTGTTGTATAGGGAACTAAGAGCATCCTAAGAGAGCCTCATAAATTTTTTTTAATTATTTTTTTATGGCTTTAAATATTGATATGCCCCAATCAAAAGTGTTTTAATCTTTTTTAGAGGATACTACGAGAAACCCGACGTTTCTCGAGTGTCGAGCTCTTTATCGAGTGTACTTTTTTGAGCACTCGGCAAACAAGATTTTTGCAAAGTGTCTAAAAAGCACTCGGCCAAGATTTCTTTGCCGAGTGGAAAAAAAAACACTTCTTCGTCGAGTGTTTTTCCTGTTACACTCGACAAATAAAATTAATTGATTTTTTTGATGCATTAAATTAATTCAAATCAAAAGGTTTTGAATTACAAAGTTGTATAATTTATCAAGATATATACTTTTTATTTTGGTCATTGTTTCATTCGACAAAGCATTAAAAAATTTGTTCACAAAATCTACATCTCCCGTATAGTTTTATGAAACTAGAAGAGAGATATATAAAATTTGTGAACAATGTTACTTCACTATGTCGGATGAATAAATGACCAAAATCAAAGTTGTAGATCTTGATAAGTTATAAAACTTTGTAGTTCAAAACTTTTTAATTTAAATTAATTTTGCTAACGAAATAAAAGTTTGAATTTCCTTAAATTTGAATTTTGAATTTTTCAGACGACCTCAGATGGAGAAACGGCCAAAATTAAAGTTGTAGACTTCGAAAAGTTATGAAACTTTGTAGTTGACAACTTTTTATTTAAAATCACTTTCCTCCGTGTACACCTAAAGTATAGTTTTGTTTATTAGCAGGGTTATATAGATACTAGCATTTTGATTTTAACCATCATATTCTTCACATGTCAAACCGTAACTACACAAAATTTGGTGAATTTTTAACATAAAAATAATTTTAGATAAGATAGATTAGATAGAAAATACTAAGAAAATACTAAGATTTGAGTTGAACTCGAATTTAACTCGGGCAGAGATCTGAAATTGAAAATCCCCTTTTTAGATAAGGTAGATTAGATAGAAGTAGAGAGAGAGAAAAAAAAAAGAGGAAAAAAAATTCCTTAAATGAGAATCGAACCCAGGTCTCTACTGGGAAGGAGGGAGACAGCTCTACCACCAGAGCACACATTGGGTTGTTTACATATGCGATTTGGTTTCTATAAGAGGAAACAAAAAAGAACTTGGACATTTGATTTGAGATAAATTCGATTTGGTTCCTGTTACCGATCTGAAATCGCGTTTTCCTCTGAGCAGCGCCGCCTCCCTCTCAAGCGCATCGCAAGTCTGACGCCCCACATCATCCTGCCGAACTCCTCCAATCATCTGCACGCACCGCCTGCGAATCGCAAGCCCGGCCCATCATCCGGCTGGCGTGCCGACTGGTAGCCCCTCCTGCTAATTTTCTTCCTACATTGATTTAGATCCAATTTATTTGTGCTGCGAAAGTTTGGTTGGGATCCGGTCAAAAAAAGTTGGATGGGGTCCTACTTAACTGATAACCTGGGACTTCTGAATTACCAACTGAGATCACAAGGTCGATTTGCTCTGAATTAAATTGACAGTGCCGTTGCATCTCTCAATATTGCAACTGAAAATTGATTTGCTCTGCATAATCTCTTTTGTCCCTCAAATTGGTCGACACTTGTATGTATTTCCATTGCATAAACTGGATTTAATCAGTTTAGTGTTGCTATTGTGAATTTATTCAGTACCATTGCCAGAAGAGATTAATTTTCTTTTCAGTTCATCTAGTCACAATCAAAGAAACAGGATATTGAACTTCTTGTAGCTCCTTATTTGTTTGAAAATTCAGATAATTGTCTGATCTTGGTTTTAAATGCTTGACACATATGGAAAATAGTTATGTTTTTTAATTTGAATGGAGACTAAGATAAGTTTATTTAGATTTATGGTTTGATATTTTTTTTCTCTGTCATGTTGAGATGCTAATTTTGTTTACTTCATAGGGCAATGGATCGAAGTTGGATGAGTAAACCTAGACGAGATTCTGCCTACAAAGATGGTGTCGAGAATTTTTTATCATTTGCTTTCCGTGACCTTCCACATGATGACGAGATACTCTGCCCATGCAAGAATTGTAAAAATAGGGTAAACCAGAATTATGATGATGTGAGGACCCATTTGAGATGTGATGGTATTCTTCAAGGTTATACAACCTGGGTTCACCACGGAGAGGATTATGATACACCATCGCTTGAATTTGCTCACGTGCCAAATGATAGTAGGACTTTTGGTGTTCCAAGGACAGCAGCAGTACAGCAAGATGGCCATGGAAGATTGGATGATATGCAGGGATTGCTACGAGCTGCATTAGGTATGCCACAAATCTATGAATCACAACCAAGTATGCCTGATGGTGTTCAATCTGAATATGGTAATATGGAACAGAATGCTCCTGAGATTGCGAGTCCTGTGTGTGAAGATGATGCTACGAGGGAGCAGGATACCTATGCAACCTTCATGAAGGATGCACACACTAGCTTGTACAATGGGTGTGAAACCTTTTCCAAGTTGTCATTTTTGGTCACCTTATATCATCTGAAGTGCTTAGGTGGTTGGACACAAGAATCTTTTACAACAACGCTTGGTGTGCTATCAGATGCACTTCCTCAGGAGGCAAATCTACCTAAGAATTATTATGAAGCAAAGAAGATCATTCGTGGTTTAGGGCTTGACTATGTGAAAATACATGCCTGCCCTAATGATTGCATGCTATATCGAGGTGATAGAGTTGTCCAAGAGTTTTGCCATGTTTGTGAGACCTCTCGTTGGAAAAATGGTGGGACTATTGCCTCTCCAAATGAATTGAGGGGGAAAAAAAACCAGCAAAAGTGTTGCGTTATTTTCCATTGACGCCAAGAATCCAAAGGTTGTTTTCCACTAAAAAAACTTCAGATGACATGCAGTGGCATGACAAAGGTTGTAACAAAGATGGAAAACTGCGGCATCCAGCTGATGCCGAAGCTTGGCAAGATCTTGATCGTAGGTATCGTAAGTTTTCTGATGATGCTCGCAATGTACGGCTTGGTCTTGCAAGTGATGGGTTTAATCCTTTCCGAAACCTGAGTTCAAAGCATAGTACTTGGCCGGTAATGTTGATTCCTTACAACATGCCACCTTGGATTTGTATGAAGCAAACAAATTTAATATTGTCAATGATAATTCCTGGACCTAGTTCCCCTGGAAATGATATTGATGTATATTTGGAGCCATTGATTGATGAGCTCTTGGAGTTGTGGGAGGGCGTGGAAACATTTGATGCCTCTTCCCAAAAGAATTTTAAACTCCGAGCGGCATTATTATGGACTTTGAATGATTTTCCAGCATTGGCTTACCTCTATGGCTGGAGTACATCTGGCAAATATGCATGTCCTTCTTGTGGTCCAGCTACAAAATCATATTTCCTAAAAAAGGGTAAAAAGTTTTGTTTTATGGGCCATCGTCGTTGGCTGCCTGAGGGCCATGTTTATCAAAGACAGAAGAGTCAGTTTGATGGCACATAAGAGACTGAACCTGCACCGGTGACGATGAGTGGCACTTCTGTTTTGCAAATGTTGGAAGGTAGGGAATTTATCCTTGGAAAAAAGGACAAAAAGGTGAAGAAAACGAAAGACCAAAACAGCAAAAAGGAAAAAGGAAACAATCAGCCAGGAAAAAAGCGTAAACGAGGGGCAGCCAAGAAGAATTTGGACAGGAATAGTGGCAAACCTGAAAAGAAGCCTGAAGATTGGTTGAAAAAGAGATCAATATTTTTCAGGCTACCATACTGGGAGAAAAACAAATTGAGACACAATCTAGATGTGATGCACATAGAGAAAAATGTGTGTGACAATTTAACTGGAACATTAATGAATGTGGATTCGAAAACAAAGGATGACCTTAATGCACGACTAGATTTGTTGGAGATTGGGATTCGACAGGATCTTCATCCAGTGGTAGATGAAAATGGAAAACAAACATTGCCCTCTGCATCTTTTACCATGTCTGCAGAACAAAAGGAGATTCTTTTTTCAATAATTCAGAATATCAAGACCCCTGATGGTTACGCATCAAACATTTCTAGGTGTCTCAACATGAAAGGTTGTAAATTCAGTGGACTCAAAAGTCATGACAATCATGTTCTACTACAAGAAATTTTTCCCGTTTCACTCCGGTCTTGCTACCCAAACAAAGATGTCATGGAAATAGTTACTGAACTGGCTAATTTTTTCAAGATGTTGTGCTCCAAGGAGTTAGATATTAATGAGCTTGATAAACTTCAAGAGAGAATTGTGCTGACGCTTTGTAAAATGGAGATGGTCTTTGTTCCATCATTTTTTACTGTAATGGTGCATTTGATGGTGCACTTAGTCGAAGAAGCTAAGCTTGGTGGCCCTGTACACTACCGATGGATGTATCCTCTTGAGAGGTACTTCATTATAGTTCCTTTTGTTGGTTTCAGTAATCCTTACAACTGACCTTTGCTATAAATTTTGTTAAGGTTTTTTGTCCGCTTAAAGTCATTTGTGAAGAATAGAGCTCATCCGGAAGGTTCAATTGCGGAAGGATATCGCACTGAGGAATGCATGACCTTTTGTTCAAGATTTCTAGAAGGAACTACACGTTTTACAAGACCATCTCGAAATCCTGACCCTTTGGACAAGATGAAAGACATGTACCTATTTGATAGTGCTGGTAAATCAATTGGAAGGGCTACAACTCAACTTGATGACCAGCTTCTTGTTCAGGCGCATCGATACATCTTGCGACATTGCGATGAACTTGATGATTTATGCAAGTATGAAATTTTCTTGTTTATCTTTGTTAAATATCTTGATGTCTTTAATTATAATACAACTTATCGATGTAGAGAATTCGTGGAAGAGGAGAAAAACAAATTGGGACCTTCAACTATTATGTCGCATTCTAGCATTGATAAGCTGATTAATGAACATTTTCATGACTGGTTAGAACAAAAGGTACTACCAAGAATGCTATTACAAAAGGATTTTTATTTCAACATTAGATGTGACTCATTTCCTTATGTACAGGTTATTCTGGATGATGGACTAGTCATCAGTGAAAAGATCAGAGCATTGGCTGCCAAACCAAACAAATTTTGTGTACGCTACAGTGGTTATGTTATTAATGGTTTCAGGTTCCACACTATGAGTCGTGAGTCTGGGCGCTTGACCCAAAATAGTGGTGTAGTGAACATTGCAGCCGACGGGGTTAATTATTTTGGAAGGCTATCTGATATAGTTGAGGTGTCATACAGAGCTTACAAGGTGGTTCTATTCAAATGTGACTGGTATGATGTCCATCACCGTGCTGGTATACGAGAAGATGATTTTGGGTTTACTCTTGTGAACTTTTCCCGGAAAATACACACAGGAAAAAAAATAGATGATGACCCTTTTGTCTTTTCATCACAAGTGGAGCAAGTCTTTTATGTTGAAGATGCAAAAGCTAAAGGATGGAACGTGGTGGTGAGAGTTAGACCACGCGATCTTTTTGACATGGGTCCTGAACCATCTTCAGATGAAGAAGAATAGACTAGTCTTGGGCTTAGTTGTACATTTCGAGGCTACTATATAGTACAAATAAGTGAACCATTTTTTTTTGTTTTTGTTTCTTGAGATGAGTGAACCAATAATCTTGACGCTACAATAACTAAGGGGATATGTTTTTAACTTCTATATTTATATTTTGTACATCTATTAATTAACTAGATAGATCCTTGTAATGTCATGAAGCGTGTGCCTTAATCCTTAGTGATAGCTAGAATAATATGATTTATGGCGACTTTAGGAGGCTAGGATCTTATGATAGTCAAAATGGGTCCTATATCATATAATCTTATTGCCTTGTCAATATCATGTCTATAAGCATCATTTTGTGGCTATTTATATTTTAAAACGTGTATAGATGATTTGTGGCACCGGTACCTCGACTGATATGTTTTAGTAAGTCTTTAGAAGGTAGAAAGTGTCACTTAGACATAATATTCATACTGCATCAAAAAGCATCATTACATACCTAGTGACGGACTAAGCGTGTGTATATGTTTTGTGACGCTTCAACTGAAACGTTTTCATATGTCTCTAGAAGCTAGAGACGGTTGAAGTGTGTCAAATAGTGTATCGCTTAAACACGTTACTCATATCGTGCCGAAAAGCATCATTTTCTGGGTAGTGACGCTCAAAGTGTGTCTGGATGCTTTGTAACGCCTTTTCTGATACGTTACCTAACGTATCTAAAACATAGTTACGATTAAAACGTGTCTAATATCATGTCATTTTGATGCGTTGTCAATATCGTGACAGAAATCATCTTTATGCAACTATTAACGATCAAAGCGTGTCTAATATCGTGTCACTTAGAGACATTCTAAACATCGTGTCAAAAAACATCTCTGTGTTAGTGTAGATACGCTTACAAAAGCGCTACTGTAGAAGCATGCCAACAGGGCCTTTTTCTTGTAGTGTGGGTACATGTTACAAAATGAGTGCAAGGGCTGCAAAAAACAATGTAGAAAATGTATGCTGAAATATCGTCTAAACATGTATTTTTCTTTCAGGAAACAAATAGTCATCGGTAGGTAAAATCACAAGGACACGATGCAGTATTTTTCTTTCAAGTCAGTTTTTGGGACTCCTCCACTTTAAGATCGCCTTAGGCTCGGCATTGTGTTGGTGTTGTGGATGAAATGCAGTAGAGACTACAGGTGAATATGCATCAAACTATTACCGAGCATCATCACATCACAATGAAAGTTTGGACCAAGTATGGTCTAGCTTTAGCCTCAGCCTTGAAATCCAGCCGAGGGTATGAACATCTCAAAGCCATGAGCTGAGGTAAGCCGAGGCCCTGCTGCTCCTTTGTCCGGCTCCTTCTGGCTGCTGGTGCTATATATTATCTCGGGAAGCTTTAATTTTCTGTAGCTAGCCACGGCGGTCGATGGGCCTGAACGAAAAGAGGATAAGAAATGAAATAAACTTGTACGCTTGGTTGGTTCGGGATACGAACCCGGTTTACGTACGGGCAACGTATCATATGAGAACCAGGTTCGTGTGAGAACTATGAGAACTCCAATCTGGGTCACATGATCTTGATCCAAAGAGAGCGAATAGGGAGAGGTAGGAGGGGGAATTTGCAAAAGTATGATTAAGTGGACGGTGATTTTGTAAATCCCCCCTCCCACCTGAATTCAAGCGCACCATTGGATCAAGATCATGTGACCCAGATTAGAGTTCTCATAGTTCTCACACGAACCTGGTTCTCATAGGATACGCTGCCTTACGTACGAGACTGGGTAACGGATCGAAGATTAACGCGACTGGGTCAAAGCGAAACAAATGGTGGCAAGGCTCCCGTACGTCCAGATGGTAACTAAATCCAGGAAAATTAAAACAACAGATCCGCCTCGCAATCCAGGAACCGACACCGCCTATAGGCTATAGAGATTCCCTTCCACAACGAGCGCCGCCGCCGCAATGGAGGAGATCAGGTCACCGCCGACGGCTGGTGGTTCCGAGGACGGCGTGCAGCGCTCCACCATCAAGCAGATGGAGGAGGAGGTGGTGGCGCCGGACGACGCCGGCGGCGCGACGATCAAGGGAGCCAACACCGACGACGATCAGGTGGCGGCCGGCAACGGCGCGATCAAGCCCGAGAAGGCGGCGGCGGCGGGAGCTGGCGACGACGGCGGCCCCATTCTTGATGATTGGGAGAGAGAATTCCGCGACGAAATGGATCGAGTGCGCCTGTGGAAGAGCCTGCTGACTGTCCCGAAGCTGAAGAAGAAAGGGACGATGAAGAAGGTACGGATAGAGGGGGAGGCGATCGAGCGCCTGCTCAAGGTACGTCCTCGCCACGTGCCCATGCCCGAGCCCATGCCCTACCCCGAGGGCTTCGACCTGCTGCCTACGGGCCTCCGCATTGAATTCATCAGTAACAGAAACAAAGCCTTGGAGATGTGGGAGTACGAGCAGTACATCATCGATCAGTACTTCGACAAAGGGTACGCCGAGGTACATAGATATGTCTTCGACGAGTGAAGCAGCACATAAATGGTAGTGGGATCGGCGGGAGTGCAGGGATCCTTGAGGAATTGAAGCAAGGATCCTGATGGTAATAAGGAGGCTTAATTTGCTTAGGGCAGGTACAATGGTACTGTCTTATAGGCCGTCTCGTTCATGTCACGTAATCTTCAGACAACTTATCAGACCATATATACAATGGGTGATTGTTTTAGTTGTCTTGTAGTAATTGTGTTTTTTCTTAATTTATGGATGAGCAAAGGAATATTTATGAGTTGCATGGTAACTATAACTCGCACAATGATGTGTAAGTCGTCTCATACTCTTAAATTTTAGCGTTTGAGACGGTTGCCTCGCGAAACAACCGCCTCCTTCTCTCACCACCCTCTCTCTCTTCCACCTCATAAAAAATCCTACCATTGTACATGCCCTTAGTAATCTTATCTATCTATGTGTTCGTGTGTGTGATCCAAAAACCTGCTGTTCGTGTCTTATTACTAAGATGATGAAACCCGGATCACCATGTTAGGGTATGTCCAGAAAACTAGTTTTTGCTATTTTGGTATCATGTTGATATCGTGAACCTCATGTTATATGTCATATTTCTTGTTAATTTGCGACTCAATGCTCGTGTTAGAGCAACATCTAGAGTTTTTCACAACAACACTAACGCACTGTGGCGGCGGACGAAAAAGCTCTGCAGCGGCGGTTCCAGCAGTCTACCTCTACGCAAGCGCCGCTACAAACCATTCTTGTAGCGGCGGTCGTAGGCAACCGCCACTGCAGAGCTTTTTTGTAGTGGTGGATAGAGCCACCGGCCGCCGCTACAAATGGCTATTTCCAGCGGCGGGTGATGGTACCACCCGCCGCAAATAACGATTTGAAAAAACAAAAAAAAAAGCTAGCCGGGCCGGCGCCGCCCGCCCCCGAAACCCTAGCCAACACACCGCGGCCGCCGGCGCCGCCACGCAGCCCCGCCGCCTCGACGCCGCTCTGTCGTGGCCGCCTCCACGGTCCCCTGCACGGCAGCCTCGAATCGGACCGCTGTGGTGGCCGCCGCCGCGCCTCGGCCACCATGGTGGCCTCCGCCGTGCCTCGGCCGCCGTGGTGGCTACCGCCGCTCCTCGATCTCTGCCGTGCCTAGGCCGCCGTGGTGGCCGCCGCCGTGCCTCGGCCGCCGTGGTGGCCGCCGCCGCTCCTCGGCCTCCGCCGCGCCTCGGCCGCCTTGGTGGCCGCCGCCGCTGCTCGGCCTCCGCCGCGCCTCGGCCACCGTGGGGGCCGCCACGCCACGCTCTCCGCCGTGGTGGCCGCCTTCGAGCCACCATGGCACCTCGGAGGAGCCCCTCAACGGAGCCGCGCGCAACGTTGTCGCACGCGAGCTCCGGCGAGAGGTGCCTCCAAGGCTGCCGAGTTAGGAGAGAGAGAGAGAGAGAGAGAGAGAGAGAGAGAGAGAGAGAGAGAGAGAGAGAGAGAGAGAGAGAGAGAGAGAGAGAGAGAGAGAGAGAGAGAGAGAGAGAGAGAGAGAGAGATAGAGAGAGAGAGAGGGACAAAAGTTAGGGTTTTGGGGATTTTTTATAGTGGCTGGTCACGAGAAAGATGGGCCACCGAGATGGGCTCTTCCTGGGCCGAGCTATCCCGAGTGACGGTGGGGGTGGATGCCGCCGCGTAGAGGACGAGGTCACTGTCATGTGGACCAATAAAAGTGTCGGGCCCACACATCAGTGACCATGGGTCAACAATACGCGGTCGAAGTCGCCGCGAATTTGTAGTGGCGCCCGAAATCTAATCCGCCGCTACTATTTATAGCGGCAGATCGGAGCGAGTCGCCGCTACAAACCCTAGATCGCTGCTAAAGATGGCTCGCCACCGCCTCGCTACGTTCCGCCGCGACTTAAGTCGGCGCGAATGCGAGCGTGAGCGGTGCCATCGCCGTCGCCAGCGGCAGCGCAAGCCCCGCAGGGCCCGCGCAGGGTTCGACAACGAGGAGTCTGTCGACTCCTCATGGTCGCCATGGCCCCCGGCGCCTTGGCCATGGGGTCCGCCGTCCCCATGGCGGACATGGCCGCCGGAGCCGGTGCCGCAGCCGGGGTCCCTTTGGGCCCCATGGCCCCCGTCGCCGGAGCCGGTGCCGTAGTCGGGGTCCCCTTGGGCCCCATGGCCCCCGTGGCCAGGGCCGGTGCCGCAGCCGGGGTCCCCTTGGGCCCCATGGCCCCCGTCGCCGGACCCGGAGCCGTAGCAGGATGAAGACCCGGAGGCGGAGGTGGAGGAGGACGTCGACGCGGCGGTCGACGTCGACGGGGTGGAGGTGGAAGCGGAGGTGGAGGAGGACGTAAACGTGGCGGTCGACGTCGACGGGGTGGAGGTGGAGGAGGACGTCGATGCGGCGGTCGACGTCGACGGGGTGGAGGTGGAGGCGGGGGTGAAGGAGGACGTCGACGCGGCGGTCGACGTCGCCGGGGTGCAGGTGGAGCTGGAGGCGGAAGCCGCATGGGGTCTGTCGCCGGAGGTCTTGCCGGCCCTGTGGGGGGATTGGCCGTCGGAGACGGAGCCCGTGCCATCCCCATGGCGCCCCTGGACGCCGGAGCCGGTGGCGGTGCCGCCGGCGTAGGAGAGGCGTCCTTGGACGCCGGAGCCGGTGCTGTCCCCGGCGTGCTATCCCCGGAGGACGCCGACGTAGTGTCCCCGGCTTAACACCGGGGAGATCTTTTGGTTTTTTTTAATATAAAAAAATTAAATCGCGTATATTCGCGATTCTAAAGTTAATGTAGGCTTAATCGTGTTTTATCATGATAGTTATGTAAATATATATATTAATCTATGTTTATCTTTTTTTAAATTATTGTTCAATTTAAACTGTGGGGACCGAGAAAAGAAAACCGGCGGCCAAAAACTGACACCGCCGCTAATACACATTTTTTTGCGGCGGAATGAAACAAGAACCGCCGCTACAACAGTGAAGTTTTGTAGCTGCGGTTCTCCTTGAAACCGCCGCTAATAATTGATATTTAGCGGCGGTTTTCTTTCCAGGCCGCCGCTATTAATTCTTTATAGCGGCGGCCTTGGTGAACAGTACCGCCGGCTGCTCTATAGCGGCGGACCGCGTGGCAAACCGCCGCTACGTGTTTTACTGGTCCGCCGCTATAGTGCACTTGTGTTGTTGTGTTTGTTGGCAATTACTCTCTCTTCCCACATCTGCAACTGAGCCTCCATCTGGATCAGGTGATGCTGCACAGCTGCACTGACCTCTGCGTATCCAGGCTGAGTCACTTGTTAGCCTTGAAAACAGTGAGTTCTTTGTTTGGCCAATCATCATGTTGCTATTGTGTTACCATGTTGAATTAAGCAACATGCATGGTGGCACTGCAGAAGAGCAGAATAAAGGCTTTCTTAATTAGTCTGATTTGCTTGTTGGTACGTCTGTGATCCAGCAATAATCCTGATACTTTCTGATGTTGCGAACCAGTGTTATTTATTATACCTTGTTACTTGTTGCTCAACTGTGTGAATTCTTCTTTGGTCCCTGTTTAGAAATAAGTTCCTGTTTGTTTCATGTTTAGAGATCATGATGGGCTCTACTTACTGTGTTTACTACATGTCGCTGGATAACTGATTAGGTTGCTAGAGACGTTAGACACCTGACTACATACTAGTCATCAAAAGACTGCTTAGTTTGGTTCGATTATTTTTGGACGAAAAAACAAAACAGAGCGACAACGAGGTTCCCTAATATCAAATAACAAGAACTAAGTCTAAATGTCAACACAAGACTCAGGCACAAATACAACATTTTGCTTTCAAGTGGTCAATTCCCAAGGTCTTCTGCTGAAACGTGTCCATTGTTGAACTGATGTATTTGCAGTTATAAAGCATGAGAAAATCTTTTGCAGTTATAAGGCAACATTTTTGAACATGTGTTGGGAAGACAGCTGCGATCCAAGTCAAGGGACAAACCAACCAGAAGACGCACGCGAAGGAGAATGCAATGTTGGGGACCACACCGAAGCCGACCAGAACCACTCGAAGGACGAGTAATGCAGGTAGCGAAGGAACCCAAAGCTATCAAGCTGAAGGCTATGATAAAGCAACCAATGGCATACATGTAAATATGATCACTCCCCCCCTTATAAATATGGAGGGAGATGATCCTGTAACGACATCTGTTTTTCGGGCCACGAGCCAAAGGGAGAATCATTCGCACCGTGTTCTGAACTCTCTAATCACTTGACCCCTTCGCCCGGCATCGCGGGAGAAGGAGGGCTTCGCGCAACAGAACTGCAGGGAACCTGAACGAGAACCTCTTCGTCCGGCACCGCGGACCAGAAAAGAGGGCTTCGCTCCAACCAGAAGACAACGACGACAAGCGAAGAGGGCTTCGCGAGGTGATTCGAAGGCATCGACAACCTTCGAGGGCTTCGCCAGAACCAAAACACTTCTATCAACCGTTGGAAGGCTTCGATTCGTCCTATCAAGACCTTCGATCCCCCAAAATTTGGCGCCGTCCGTGGGCCGAACCCACGACAAACCCAACACCGCACAACGCGAAGCGAAGCTTTCTGCAAAAACAAAATCTCATAGACGAAGCCTTTCATACATATATTATGTCTGCTGTATTTTATATATGCCGAATATTAATCTTCGTTCCCTCTTTGATTCTTTCACAGAGAAGCACCCCTCAAGACTATAAAGCCTTCACCAAGATGACGAAGCCTTCTCCAAGATTATAAGATCGAAGAGTAACAAGACACAAAGCGAAAGACATTCTTTATTATTCAACACGAAGTTACAAAAATACGAAGACACAAACACCTACTTCTTCGACTTGCTACGAGTCCGACTGGCTACCCCAACCGGAGGCGAAGGCCTAACTTGACGACCTTCGGAGCTTTCATCATCACTAATGATGATAACATCAGGAGGAACAATAACAAGAGGAACTGGTTGTGGAGGAACTTCGACAATAGCATTCCTCACACTCAATCGATCAAGCTCGTCGAAGTGGTCCACAAGATCCTGTGGAAGAGCATCTCCACGCTGATAGCCATGACGTGTCAGATCCTTCACTATGCCTCGAGGAAGTCGATCCCACAAAGCCTCCACGAAGCAAAGAAGACTGAAGAAGTTGAATAAAAAGACAGAGATACCTCATGTATATATACACCAAGGAAGAACATTCCAGACGCCTACAAAAATATCTCTCCTTTTTTCTATAAAAGAAACGGAACCTTGTCGCATTCCAAGACATGATGACGAATACCTGCTCTAAAAGCAGACGCTTCGAATTCGCCGATAAAAGGCAGAAAAACACGTTCACCTTCGGAAGAATATCATTGAAGCAAAACTTCTAATAAAAAAAAAGAGAGAGAGAAACCCCCTCGTCGAATTACAAAACAAGGTGGTAAATACCTGCCTTACAGATAGACGGCTCAGATTCGCTCTTTCGAAGGTAGAAAAAATCGCATCTACCTTCGAAAAGAGAATCAGGAGGGTCAAATCCTCAAGAAGACAAAGCCTCGTCGTAACATAGGACAGAAAGGAAGGAATTCAATTTAAAAACAGAAATTCGCCAAAAAGGCAGAAAGAATGTCCCTATCTTCGCAAAGACTGCGAAGCAAAAATTAAAGGCATAAGAGCCGAAACGGTAATTTTTCGTCAGAAGCAAAATTACCATCTAAGGGCTATGAGAAAGCCAACCAAAAGGTCTTCGCTCAGAAAAGCGAAGCCAACGTTATAAAAAGGGACTCAAAAGAGTCATCACAAAAATTCAAAAAGGAACCCGCAAAAAATAACGAAGCAATCACCCCCCAAAAAGGCAAAGTAAGCCACAAAAGGAGCGTATGACGAACAAAAGTATACCTTCGCATACAGCGAAGACAGAAATAGGAAAACAAAACGTATTCGGATTTCCTTCGTCAAAAGCAGACGAAGGCCGATGAAGTTACGAAGCAACCCATTACATCTGGACATCGAAGCTATGAAAATGACAGTGAAGTTAATTACCGAAGAGCAAAGGTGGAAAAATAATCACAATGTGCGCTTACACAAGGCTACGAAAATTCGAAGGCTCAATACAGAGTTCGAAGTCATCGCAGAACATGAAGTACATGAGTAAGATATTGGATGCAATAAAGCTTCAGAGTTTTGATAAAGCAAATATTACATCAAAAAAGTGTATCCAAAATAAATACATATCAAAGGACATCCAAAAAGGCTATCTACAACCATTCGAAGGAGTTCAGGAAGAGCCTTCGGGAAAGTCAGGGACAAGACACTTGACCCTATTCCACCAGAAGTCATTGATCAGACACATACACTTGCCTTCGACAGCTCCGAAATCATGAGAAGGATCCGAAGGCTTCATTGAAAAATCAGAACAACTGACCAAGTTAATAGCATCGCTACCTTCGCAAGAGAAGCTATGGAGGAGATCTCGAATCATAAGTACCACAGCATCATAAGAAAAGCTCCTGCATATATCAACAAGACCAGCCAAGTTCAAGCGAAGCCACTCGCCCAAAACCTCCAAAGAGGCATCCACCGGTACCTCATCATATTTTGCTCCAAGTGCCTGAAACAGCTCCTTGACAAGATCACAAAGGACAAGGGACTTAGCGAAGGAGTTATCAACAGAATAGATCTTTAGCTGAGACGCCTTCGACAGACGGGACAAAAGATGCTCATTAAATAACTTCTCTTTCTCCAGTGAAGCCTTCCTTTCGCGAATCTTTTCTTCAAGGACAGACAGATCAGAAATAACCTTAGATTTATGGCTTCGAAGAACCTCAACCTCAGCTAGCAAGTCAGACGTGGCAGCAGAAGAAGCTTTCAGGGAATCATCCTTCGCAGAAAGAGAGGCCTGGAGAGATGACGCGAGTTGCAAATCACCAGAAGAATCTTGGAACTCACGAGCGCAAGCTCGAGTAAGAATAATAGACTGCAAGAAGGAAGAAGCGAAGCTATTAGAAGAAACACGAAGTACATAACAAAAAAAAAAGAAAAAGGGGCAAGAAAAATACTAACCTTGATTTGATGAGCAACCAAGGAACGGAAGAGGACGTCACCCGAAAGGTTTGACAGGCCAAGCTCAACCTTCGGAAACCGGACCTTACGGGCAGCAGATTCAAGAGCACCCGAAGCCTGAATGTCGTCATTGATAGACGATAGCATGGTTTCAACATCCAGTTCAAGAGATCCTAAGCTCGAAGCATCTAAAGAAAAAGGAAGAGAAGCGAACGATCATGAGAATAATAACAATAAAAACAAAGAGAGAAGAAGAGAAAGCAAGGAGGAGGAAAAGCAATCCTTTGAAAATGAATACCAGGATTTGAAGATTGCGAAGGCGGAACAGCGACGCTAATCGAAGGCAAAGCAGTACCCGAAGTAGAAGTAATATCCTGACTTGGACCCGAAACCTCTGAAAGTTTCTGCTTGCCAAGTAAACCGAAAAACGAAGACTTCTTTGGAAGACCAAAAGTACCTTTTGAACACTCAGGGACCAGCGGACAAGAATTGACTAATTCAGACCTTTTTGCAATCACATCCGTACAGACAACATCCGAAGCAGCAGCTGGAGACCCTTGCAAACCCTCCGAAGGTATCATCGAAGAACTCTCGCAAGCAATATCAAGCACAACAGGAGGAATAGCTGAATTCGAAGGAGCGTCAGGAGACGGTTCTTCAAAGATAAGAGAATAAGTCGGCACAAGAAGAGAACCTGGCGAAGATGGAATTTCAGTATTCCTGGGAATGGACTCAACATCGAGAGTAACAACTGCCAGCGAAGGATCCATCTCAACAGTCGAAGAGCCTGAAATACTGAAGTATGGAAAAATATCTCTTTCACACGAATTGTCCCCAGGAAAAGGACGATTGTGAAGGCACAAATCGAAGCTCAGATAAAACCGATTAATTCGAACACTGATGCCCCTTCGAGTGCTTTCAACCCACTCCTTCCGAGAGAACTTCCCAAGAAAAGAAGTAACTCGGTCTTGAGGTGACCAGAGATTGAAGCCTGCAAAAGCAACGAAGTGTAAGCTGAAAGAATAAAAAAAAAGGGGGGGAAACAAGAGGAAGCTATCAAAGGCAACGAAGCACAAGGAAGAATCATACAGGGTCCCGATATCGAAGGAAAAACTGGCATTCTTAAGCCAAACTTATTTCTACCAAAAGAAAAGGGCCTCCAACTGCGACGAGCAAGGGGAAGCACACCAGCAGCAAAGCATTCCTCCAGGATATCACGAAGGGTCATTCTCTGACTAACCCTCCGGAAAGCATCAACACATTGAGAAATCAAGCCATTCTGCGAAGGCTCTAAATCATTGGTAATCCATATGCCAGCAGCTTTCCCAGTATAAAAATCGATGGCAAGGTATTTATAGTAGAACCAATCTTTCACCCATTCATCAAAGGGTGGAGGATCGAAGCTACCAAGAGGCGTCAAAAACCCCTCCCTAGCCTCAAAACCAACAACTCCGAAACAAGGGCTGAGATGTTGCTCATGATCATAAGTAGGAGTGTGCCGGGCTTGGTATACTCGATAAAAAGCATGAGGTTCAGGATTTAAACCTTCGCTGATGCAAGCCCAAGCGAAGGCTGACATGGTTGCGACAGCAACAGGAGTAAGATGATGAAGTTGGAGATGGTATAAAGAAAGAACACGAAGGACAAAGCTCGAAGGAGGAAAGGATAGACCGGCATCTAGAAATGACGAAAAAACAACAAACTCATCGCTTCGAGGTCTCAGGCGGATCTCCGGGATTTGCTTCGGACCATGCAAAGGAAGACGAATTGAATCTATATCAACAAGACCAGACTCCGAATAGCACTGCGAAAAGATACCCTTATAACGGGAGGCGGAGATAGACTTTGTGAAAAAATAACTAGCTCGAAGAGAATGGAAACCCCTAGGAAACGCTGGCGACTTCTGCCTAGCCATCGAAGGAAGAAAAGAAGTACCTTCGAAAGAGGAGATGCCAACAAAGCAGCCACGACGGTAAAAAGATACGAACCGGAAAAGGTGAAAGCGACACATATTTAAAGACCTGCCGAAAGCTGGGGACATTGAGGTGAAAAACCGTACAACCAAGGGTTTAAGTAAGAAAAGGGAAATATACTAAAATATGAACAATAAGAAATAAAATAAGGAAAAAATCGCAGCTAAAGAGATAACTGCTTCAAGGAAACGGCTTCGCTCAACTCCTTTCAACAGTTGAGGGCTAATGTTGGGAAGACAGCTGCGATCCAAGTCAAGGGACAAACCAACCAGAAGACGCACGCGAAGGAGAATGCAATGTTGGGGACCACACCGAAGCCGACCAGAACCACTCGAAGGACGAGTAATGCAGGTAGCGAAGGAACCCAAAGCTATCAAGCTGAAGGCTATGATAAAGCAACAAATGGCATACATGTAAATATGATCACTCCCCCCTTATAAATATGGAGGGAAATGATCCTGTAACGACATCTGTTTTTCGGGCCACGAGCCAAAGGGAGAATCATTCCCACCGTGTTCTGAACTCTCTAATCACTTGACCCCTTCGCCCGGCATCGCGGGAGAAGGAGGGCTTCGCGCAACAGAACTGCAGGGAACCTGAACGAGAACCTCTTCGTCCGGCACCGCGGACCAGAAAAGAGGGCTTCGCTCCAACCAGAAGACAACGACGACAAGCGAAGAGGGCTTCGCGAGGTGATTCGAAGGCATCGACAACCTTCGAGGGCTTCGCCAGAACCAAAACACTTCTATCAACCGTTGGAGGGCTTCGATTCGTCCTATCAAGACCTTCGATCCACCAACAACATGCAAGGATTACTCTAACGAATACACATGCACCTCAACAGCACCATGAAAAGATGTAGTGTCCCAGTGCTTAGAAACGCTGATTAATCTCCGATCAAGCAAGGAGTGAATACAAAAGATCCATTCACAGCAGGATAAGTGCCACCCGCGTATATGCCCAAACACTGAATCTTCCCGCTGTTCAAATGACAAGCTACCCCTACGTAACGGTACGCGCTGAAGAAGATAATCTCCTTGTAAGGATGAATGCCAAGGAAGTCAACCTCTTGTTCCCAATAACATTCCTGGTCGGTAAGGTCACTAACGTCTTCGTCGTCGGAACTCCAGTCCACATTTCGTTTTGTTAGCAATACTCTTTTCTCCTCGCCTGTATAAGCATCCACCAAGGACCTGGACCAAAGTTTTAGCTTGCCAACGTAGTCGTAATAACCTTCCCACCACGTGCTAGGTTTCAGTTTAACGCGATGCGTCAGGGACCAGCATGCGGTCTGATCATTGAGAATCCAAACCATAAGGTGCTTGTTCCAATTTTCATGATCCATAACTGCAAAGTATACTCCTTTCTCAGATTTCCCTAGAAAAGAACATAAATACTCGTAGCCCTCAGGAAGGTCACCCGGCAGTTGGATTGCTTGGTACTTGTCATCCGACAAGGACAGCCTGCAAGGAATTAATCAGGAGAATGATCGATTGACACACCCATACGTGTGTGAGGAGAAATATTGTTGTTTGGTATTAAAGTACCCCCTACTTCTCAAAATAGTTGTCATTCTGACTCTGTACTAGGTTCATTGAATATTTTTTAAACCTGGATAACTGTCTGTCTAAGTTCATTGAACATGCATGGACACAAGAAACACTCCTAAAATGATAAGTAAATTGCTACGGAAGAAGTATTATATGTAAAAAAAAGTAAGAGATCGTGTAAAAAAAGAAAAGAAAAGGTAAGAGATGATGATCTATTTACCTTGAGATAAATTCACCGCGACAATGCACATAGAGTGCTCCCAACCAATATGCAGCATACCGCCATCGGTATCGGGACTGGACGGGCTGCTCGAGGCCACCCAGTTTCAATCTCTGTGCTGTCCCCGCCGGCTCGCCTTGGCGCACGAACACCGTCTCCTCCCACCTCCCGCTCCTCGACGAGAACTTGGGCCACGCCCATCTCGACGGCGGCCACCTCATCCTTCCACTGCTGCGGTCGACCTGCTCCAACGTCGGCCCCGGGGGCACCAAGAGCACCTCGTAGTGCAGCGACGTGGCCGGGTCGAATGCGAGGTACGCGCGGCGGAGAACGCGGTAGTCCTTGAGATCCCACTCGTCGCCGGCGCGGGGCGGCAGCAATGTCCGCCGCCGCGTCGCTGGGTTGCACACGTGCAGGTCGTCGACGCCGCGGTCGCGGTCGCGGCAGCTGAGGAGGACGAGGCCGTTGCAGTGGTCCGTCACCACGCCGCTGGCCTCCTCCGGTGCCAAGGAGTTGAACTCGTCGTCGATACGGGCCGTCGGCGACGCCGGACGGACGAAGAAGCGCGGCATCCTTCGGTTGCGGTAGTTGACGAAGAGGCCGGCCACCACGTGCGGGAGGAGGTGGGGGAGGAGCAGCCGGTGCTCGTCGACGACGGCGCGCCACGCCTTGCAGACGCACCGCGACGCCGCGAGGCTGCGGGGCGGGAGGAGGGCGAGGACGGCGGCGAACACGTCGTCTGGTAGCGCCGGCAGCTTCGATGTCCTACGCCGCATGGATGCAAACCGAGATTATTAGGGCTTCCTTTTTTTGCCGTTTATGATAAGTACATGACACAGATAGTTTTGACTTGGCTGTGATCAGGCTTTTCAATCACGGCCAAGACCCGGTCTGCCCGGTCGACCTTTTTCCCCTCCCCTCCGGTCTCCACTCCATCGATCTCACGATCACGACCACCACCAACCCACGCGACCTAAGTTACGTTTGAGCCCGCGGCGGCGATCTCGCCAGGGCAATGGCTTGCAGGGGATCATGCCCTCCTCCCTCGCCATCCTCCTCCGGGGTAAGAAGCAGCTTGGGGATGGAATCACCCAAAAGGTACGCACATATGTGCCATATCGAATTCATCGGGCCTGCTCTGTCACAACCAAATTTGACAGTTAATATACTACTCGTCTGTCGCATTCAAACACGTTTCATGCCAAGGGTCTTTGTATTGGACACCGAAACTCGTCTGTCACCCTCCTCGTGACTGAATTACTGAAACTCGTCTGACACGAGCGAATTTTGACAGTTAATTTAATTACTACTTCCTTTTGATATCTATTGTGTCCAACATTTTGATTTGATACTTACATTATATATTTGTGTAGTGTTGTTGGGTGCAGGGAAATGGTTCGTGAGACAGTAAAATTGCGCGAACCTCCGGTCAATCATGAAGTTCGCCTTGCGCAGTCAAAAAGGTTTGCAGAGGGTGCCTTGGAGCACTACAACAAAAGGAAGAAGGTGCGCTATGCAATTTATCCTGGATCAGACTGACCCAGAAAAGAACATGTATATACTGCCTTATCTTGGGTTGGTAACTTATGTTGTCATGACCTTTCTTAATTAATTTCTTGTGCCTAGGTCAAGTTTGAGCTTGTGGATGTCTTGGATTGTATCAGTATGCCCGAGCCACCCTGTTTCTACACACACACTAACTTCACAGCCAGGTCAAGCAAAATTGGTTCGCAGGAAAAGGTTTTCTTTGCAGAGCTTTACCACTATCCGAGAAGGCGGGTCACCATCACCGCAAGATCGCGCAAGGGGGGTTCACAGAAAGAACCTTCCGTTGCTGGCAGAAGGCCGGTTCGAAGGGGATTCGCTGTGACTTGCTGTGTGCCATTGGGTCCTGATTATACAGGTCAGTTTTTTTCTGCTTATCAGATGAAGATTATAGTTTCTCTGCAAAAGTAAACCTAACATGAACATGAATAGTACACTAACTCAAGTATGCAAAAAAAAAACAAAAAACAAAAAACTCAAGTATGCAAGATACATTTTGGTCTGATTTTTAGCTGTTAGCATTATTCTTCTTTCTAGGTGGATTATTTATGACTCCTGCTTTTAGAGGCCAGTTAATCTGGGTTGTTATTGTAGCAGATATACGGAAACATGATATATCATTTTGGCAACTTTAAAATCTCAGCTGACACGTTAGATATTTTTCTTGTGGACAGGGTCTGATAGTGATAGATGCATTGATACCAAAATTGTGGAATGGTCTCATGCGCACAGATCTTAGTTCCTCAAACCAAACACACCTTCTTTGGATTGTAGGAAAAACAAAGGAAAAACGTAGGATTGTGATTCCTTAGGATTTGGCTACTGTAGCACCCTTTGGATTGTAGGAAAGCACCATAGGAATTCCATAGGAAAAATTCCTTAGCAGCCAATTCCAAAGGAAAAACACAGGAAGTTTTCCATTCAGCCGGACCTCTTTTTATTGCTTCCTTTGCATAGGATCGAGGCAAAGCTTGCAGAGAAGTGAGATCAGTGAGTCCAACATCCACTGTGACGACATCCAAATTGATTGGCGTACTGTTTAGTCACGTCCAAATGATGATTAATAAGTAAGATTTACTATTGATTTTCCTATAAAAATCCTGCGCTTTCCTGTAGCTCATCCAAACAACAATCTTCACAAAATTCCTATGTTTTCAAATCCTATGTTTTGCACTTGCATTCCTATCCTATTCCTACATTTTTCCTATTCCTGTATTTTTCCAATCCGGCGTTCCAAAGGAGCCCTCAATTTGTATCTACCCTCCAGTTTATTTCTTGTACCCCCCTAACTGTTGTGAATTCTGTCACATATATGAATGCTGAGCACTTACATTGAAACATGTTTCATCTATTCTTGATATTCAAACTATAGAAGCAAGGATGGTTTTTTTACTACTCTTTTTTATTTTTATTTATCCTTGTTCAAATATTTTTCCTTGTTTCTTATTTATCAAGTGTTTGAAAGTATTGCATCTTGCCAGCTTGCTTGTTGTGGGAAGTTATGACAAAGTTCTACGCATATAAAAGAATTTGGCGTAATGTGGCTGTCGGATGCCAAACTTAAAACTACTAGTACTATGCTTCTGTTTCTTTAGAGATAACCAAAGTTGTTGAGATTAACGCACTACCCATACTGTTGTTTGTTTGACCTTGTTTTCCTCACCAAGCTGGTGTTTGTTTGCTGCAGTTGGGCGTAAGCTGCTCAAGCGTGATGATACTTCGGTGGTGAGGAAGAGCACCGATTTCACCTACTGCTATGGCTGCACGGAGATTGTATCCCATCCCAAGGGTGAAAAGTATGTTGCTGGGCACTGTAACACTCCGTACGCTTATGAGGCCATGTGTTAGTGCTGTTGCGATGTAATTTTAAGGGCACCTTTGAATTCTAACTACCAATTACATGCACATCCAAACAACAGTATTGGCATTGCGGGCCAATTCCAATTCAGCCCAGCTTTGGTATTGGAGGTCCAATGTAATTCAGCTCAGTTTTAATATTGGAGGTCCAATGCAATTCTGCACCCTCAATTCCGACATCCAAACGAAGCCTTAGTAAATTTTCAATGGCATGAACTGGTAGCAAGCTGTCTTCATTCGTCCATCACAAACTTTCTTATGAGACGCGCACGCGTTCCGGAGGAAGAAGACCGCGCCACCATCTCTATGGACGAAGATCCGCTGCAGCCAAGGCGCCTGTTACCATGCATGAGTCTACCCAAAGCTTTGACAGATCTTAGTTTATAGAATAGGCTAGATTTTGATACTGGAATCGGTTCACGAAGTTATAAAAGAAACAAAATTTTGTTACTTGCATTGCTGCAGCCAGCACAACCAACTGTTCGCACCAAGGAACAAGCACCATGATGTAAAGGGCAGAGCCAGAAAATGAGCATGAGAGGAAGCTGTAATATATAGGTCATGAGGGGGAGAAAAAAAATCAAAATACAAAGTGAAATTTTAGGTGCAACTGTGTGTGCGCCAAGCATAGGGGGGCAACACCACTTGTACCATCAATGTTGGCATAAGTATTGGGGAAACAAGATGCAGCATGGAGCAAGGTTTACAATATCGACGATTATCGGTCGATAATCACGATTATCGAAGATATCGGTCCGAGTCGATAAGTTCGGTACACCGATTTTCGAATTTGAAATTTGAAAATTTTTGAAAATTTGAAAAAATTTGAAACAAAAATATGTAAAAAAACTAGACGTCATTTGCAGAATATTGGTGGAAAACATACACGAAAACAAGTTCGTTTGATGGGTGAAATAATTCTTGGAAGATTTCAGAGAGGAAAGAAATAAAAAAAAAGATTTTGTGAACAGTAAAAACAGAGGAACAAGAACAGGCGGCCACAAATCTCTAAAATTCGTCGATTTGGGTGGTGTAATTGCATGGGAAAGGACTCAAATGGATTCTTAGAGATGTGAGGTAGCTTCATTTGCGAGGAATCGAGCGAAAACTCACCGTGGAGGGAGGAATCGACGATGTCATCCGAGTTGCTCATCCGACGCCCATCGTAGAATCTTGTGTCGATAACCGATCAAAACCGGTCGATAACCGACCAAAATCGGTCGATAACCGGTAAAATCGGTCGGTTTGGTGGATTTTGAATTCAAATTTTCGTTTTTGAATTTTTGTTCGAAAACCGAGCGGTTATCGCGATAACCGCGAAAATCGGTGGAATCGGTGGCGGTCGGTTTTTTCGATGGGAACGATAATGTAAACCTTGGCATGGAGCCATGGACTACCAAATAAAACTCGAAATCAACAGTACAATTCCTCCTGGTACAATGAATAAGGCTTGGCAGTACGTATAGTTTGACATTCTGTGGTCCATTGTACACACAAAAAAGCTGAAATGAGATACAAATCTTTGCTGTATGAGGTAAATCACCAGTAAAATCTATCCAAAATGAAAGACATGCCATCCGTCCTCAAATGGACAGAAGACTACATATACACCGCTGTACGCACTACGGTAGCGGAAGTACCACCAAATGAACAGGTAGCTGAGGGGAGAACAGAGAGGGAAGAGGAATAAAAAAGAATAGGTTATACAATGGGAATTGTTGAGCTTTTGCTTTGTTCATTTGTGTCGTCTGGGTATACAGTTAAGCTGACCATATATATATATTCACAGTCGCAGAGATTGCTTCAAAAGAGCTCCTCGGAGTTGAATTTGTTCCACGCCTCCTGTTTAGGCAAAGAGTAGTCAAAGATTTTAGTTAAACGTTACATGGTCGAACACACTGACATCAAAAGTACAACCAATACTGAAACCACTGAAACAAGTTATAGATGCATAATTAATGATGGAACGGCATTAAGCCTGCTAGATACAAGGTGCCAAAAGCCACATGTAGATTACTTCAACGATTATGGTCCATGTCATAACTCTCCTGTGCTTTCAGAATGAACGCCAAAGAATGTGGTGCCGTTAACTATGATGTTTAGCATGTTATACCAATGCAATATTGATGATTCTCCTAACAAGGGAAGCTGTATACAAACCTTAAGAATATCGAAGACTTTCTCAGCGATGTATTTCTGCTGAAGAGTTGCTCCCTTCTGTTGCACCTTATCAGGATGGATGCATAACGTTGCCTTTCGGTACTGCTTTTTCACAGCAGCTCCAGTAATCAAATCTGTCAAGGATACGGCTTGCCATCCGCATTCTGGCCAAAGTATCTGTTAAGAAAGAAGGTATATTTATGTTAGCATATCAAATATTTATGCATCTAATAGTCATATCTACTTGTTTCATACGGAGCTATAGAATCAGATGAACAATGAGACTCAGGCATTCAAAGTTCTGTATGAAAGCAACAGTATCTAGTTATATATTTCCTGGACTTGCATTTGCCGAGCAAACAGTTCTGCATCATAACATAGTTCAAGAAACTACTGACAAAAGAAACAAGAAATAGAATCTCTATCAGGTGCAAGTTCAGAAAATCCATCAAATTTGCGATGCTCATGTGGACCGTCAAAATTACTTGACTTGTAAAAATTCATTTTACTTCCATTGCTGTCCCAAAGGGGGTTGATAGAAAGTTGAACTGTTTGTATTTGAAACACCACAGAATCTTACAGTAGGGCTAGTATTACATTTAAAAACTGCTAACAGCATCAACTAAAGAGTGAACCAAACAAGCAAATACAGAACCTGTTTGTTGACTTTAAAACAAATGAACTTAGCCAGGAAAATATACAAACTTTAGAACGTACCATTTGGTTTACAAAGTATCTTAAATCAAAACAAGCTTGACTGAATCACCATCAACATAAGTCAAAGATAACAATGATATTTGTCGCTTGCAACAGGAAATATCAAGCCTCTATTACACAAGGAAAAAATGCATAGCACCCAAAAACTCAAAACACATAAGAGCATCACCAAGAGAGCCCCATAAACCTCCCTCAAATTAAAATTGGGGGTCAATCAAAAAAACCATCTCCAACAGGGCCCCAGAACTACCCCCAATTTATTCAAAGCCCCTAAACTCCCCTCATTTTTAGCTACAAACAGGGGATGAATTGGGGCCCCCTTTCTTCTTTTTTACAATAGAATTAATATTTTTATAGCTCTAAATGCTGACGTGGCCCAATCAAAAGTGATTTGATCTATTTTTAAGGGGGAACTGTTGGAGGAGGGATGGAAAATTGCCCCTCATAATTTTTTGGTTGCTCCCAAAAACAAGTTTATGGGGGCAATTTTATGGGAATCTCTTGGAGATGCTCTAATATTGTAAACACACATGCAGTATAACATAGCTTCGAAGTGCCATAAGTCAGTGACTCACATATTGTAAAGTTGATAACAAAGCACGCAAGTTGCCCTCTTTTCCAGCAGACCACCTCTTAATTTCAAAGTCTAGAGTGTCGCCGATTCTCTGGAATTCAGAAAAAGAAAACAAAATAAATGGACTATTAGCAACCAAGAATCTGTAGCTAAAAGCACCAAGAAACGCTGATCATGTGAATACCAGCACAACTATGGAAAGTGAAAAAGAATGGGCAAAAACAGAATAATGTGGACTGTTATGTCTTGACATCAACTACAATACCCATAATCAAGCTGCTATGTACACGGTCAACATAAGACTTACATCTCTCTCTGCCTGATCCCTCTGGACTTGCATGTCTCGTTCATTCTTCTCAGCCAGAGCTTTTGCCTGGAGAAATGTTAAACGACGAATAGCAGTGAGAGAATGGAGTAGCCATAATTTCTTATAGCAGGAAAAAAGGTAGACTGATACAACATGGAATAGATCAAATAGATCGCTGGCAAGAAATATATAGATAGCACAGAGTGTAAATATTATTTTCCTTTTTAATTTGAAAACAACATTACCGCTCGTTCACGGGTCCTCTGGTGACGTTCTAACCTAGCACGCCTCCTTTCTTCACTCTCTCCCTCAACTTCTTGAAATACATCAGATGATGCAGGAGCTGAAAAAGACAAAAAGGAAATAGTTAATTACATGTGCAGAAAAACTAGGAGCACAATTCCATTGAAATCTATAAAACTATAGTGCTACTCTGCGAAGACTAAATACCTCCAAACAAGTCAGACAGATCATCCCCGAAACTTGTGGCTGATGGTGCTTTTTTCTTAGATGCTGAGCTCGATGCTGCCCGCTGTGATCCATTTGTGGTTCCTCTGCTTTGAGCTCCAGAACCAAACAAAGAATCCTAAAACATCACACATTAGCAAAAGGCATAGTGCCAAGTGGACAATTTTTTCATATAATGTGTAAAATTTTGGCAGGCGCACTCACCACTGTTGGGGTTGAAGCACTCTGCTTCGGTGCACTATTGGCACGGGCACTGGCACCAAAGAATGACTCAAGATCATCTGGCGTGCTCTGTTTTTCTCTGGCAGCAGCAGCTGCTGCTGCTGCCTGCCTTTCTCGAGCCTCAGCAGCAGCTCTTTCCACTGCAGCTCGTTCAGCTCTCTTCCTTGCTTCTTGCTGAGCTCTCTCAGCAGCAGCTCTTTCTGCCGCCGCCCTCTCCCTGGCAGCAGCCCTCTCCCTGTCCTTGGCTTCAGCAGCAGCCCTCTCCTTGGCTTCAGCAGCAGCTCTCTCCCTTGCTTCAGCAGCAACCCTAGCAGCTCTTTCTTTGGCCTCAACTGCGGCTCTCTCACGGGCTTCCTGCTGAGCCCTTTGCACAGCAGCACGCTGTGAACGCTGGCGGGCCTCCCTTTCAGCTTTTGCACGAGCTTCAGCAGCAGCTCTCTCCCGTGCCTCCTTTGTAGCCCTCTCCACTGCTTGTCTTTCTCTCTGTTGTTCCAGTTCCCTCTCCTTCTCAAGTCTTCTCTGTTCTCTTTCCTTTTCCTCCTTCAATCTCATTTCTCGTTCTTGTTCCAATCTTTCTTGCACATCTTTCTCTTCCTCAAAATCTTCATCAAAAACATTGTTATCATATACAGGTTTGGCCCTGGCAAAACTTTCCAGATCATCTACTGAAGGAACCTCAGCTTGCTTTGGTACATCTGTGTAATAATTGTAGTTTTGGCTAGACCGACGAACATGCTCGCTCTTCTTTCCATTTGCACTTGCTACAGGTGGTTTTTGTTTAAGAACAGGTGGTGATCTGGACGGCGGTGGAGCACTAGTTGGCTGAGTGAAGAGGGGAATCTCAGAAACTGTAAGCCATATGTCATCTTCAGATTCAGTAGATCGTGGTGACTGAACCATATCATCACCATGACTATCAGAATACCTAGCAGACTGTGACTTAGGCATGACATCTCCAATGTCCTCCATAGAAGATTTGCGTGCTGAATTTCCATTCACCGAGTGATGTGCAGGGCTGGAATCTCGGGCTCTGCTTGATGGGTTACTGTTCTTGGCATGACCATTAATGTCTGAGGTAAACAAAGGATCTGATCCTGGGACCTCGTCAGAAGCACTTGAATCCTCAAATAAACTATCATCAGCATCAGTACTATTGACATTCTTGCCCTCGGAGTTTGCAGACTTACCCAGATCTTCCAAGGGATCTGGGGATCTCCTAAACACATGAAAAAGAGATTTCATGGGACAACCATGGGCAAACAAATGGCATGGTAGGCTTATATAAACTTAGCAAATAACAACAAACATTCATATTGCACAAGTTATGTACTCTGTAAATATGTTCTTTCAAACAAGAGCATTTACGGAAATGGTTATTTACCGAGGAACCCCTCTAGTTCTCTGATTCATAGACATGAGAATAAACGATGTTCCAAGTGCCGACAGTTAGAGCAGGAATTTGGCATGATTAAAAGTTGAATCTAAAATCTTTGCACAGTCAGCCACCATATGTAACGTTAGGGTGGATAATTATGTAAGCTTTCCATATTATCCTATAAGGGGGTGATTACCAAGCATAATCAACTATGTTGAATCCTAAAGGTGGATAATTTTCTTATATAGGTTCCATTCATATGTTGGATAATTACAAAAACTTGTCATAGTTTCCTTCTTGTGGATTATATTTATTCGTCTATAAAAACTTCCATGTGCAACTTTAGATGAATCGGTGCAAGTGAGGATAAATTTCTTTCACTTCAAGTGATGTTATTTAAATGCACAAAGAACAGTGAATGTAAAGAAGAAATCAGCTACAATTTGCTCAATTCAATGGTCATTCGTCACCGCAGCACAAGTTCTATCGTACTAAAAAGGTCACAGACAACACTGCCAGATCTAGCTCTAACATTCCATTTCAACCCATCCAACCTCACATTGCCTAAGTCTATGGTCCAATAGAACTAGCACCCATGCCAAATGCAGATCCAAATGAAGAAAGGCGCAAGCTTGCTCACCTACTCCTCGGCGGGCTGCTCCCAGCGAACCCGGGGATCAGATCGTCGAACCCGCCGCTCCCCATTTCGTCCTTCACAGCCGCAGCCGGCTTCCTCTTCTCCTGGGATGGGCTCCTCCCGAACCCTCCGAGCAGGTCATCGTCATCGTCCACCGCCACCGACGCCTTCTTCTCCCCAGCCTGCGGCCTGCTCCCGAACCCCCCGAGCAGGTCGTCGTCGAACGCGGGCGGCGACGCGGAGCGGTTGCCGCCGAACATGTCGTCGTACGCGGGGGCCGCCGCCGGCGCCGCCCCGAACAGGTCGTCCCCGCCGTCGAACCGCGCGGATGAGAAGGACGCGGAGGAGTTGGACGCCCGCAGCCCCGGGACCGCGTCGAAGATGTCGTCGTCGAACACCGGCGCCGGCGAAGGCGACGGCTTGGATTTGGTGGCGGATGCGGCGGGCTTGTAGGAGTCGAACAGCGAGTCGAAGGAGGAGGCGGAGGCAGGGGCGGGGGCGGGGGCGGGGGAGGAGAAGAGGTCGTCGTAGGACGGGGCGGCGGACGACGCGGAGGCGGATCTGGTACTTGTCCAGGCGGCGGCGGCGGTGGATCCGGCTGGGCGGGAAGCGGCGGCACCCGCCATGGGGGCCGCCTTGCCCTGCGGCCGCACGCCGAAGTTCTGGGCCAGGAGGCCCTCGATGCCGTCCATAGCACGGGGACGGGACGGCGGCGGCGGCGGCGGCCTCGCCGGCGACGGGGAAGAGAGAGAGGGCGCGCGACGGGAAGGGGAGATCAGGAGAGAGAAAGAGGTGAGAAGATGGAAGGAAGGGGAAGGGGAGGGTGGTGATGTGTCTTTCTCCCTTCTGCGCTGGATTGCCTCGTTCGGTGTATGGCAGTGGGCCCCACCGGGGGTTGGCACGGCAATTTTCAAATCTCTTTTTGTTTTGAATTTCAAAAAAATATTATAAATTTGCTATTTACGATGAGTTGGGCGCAGTTTGGCTAATTTCCGGAAAAAGAAAACAAGCCTCATCTGATGTGCAGGTTAAATGGGGAATTGGGAAGTTTTCAAAGGAATAGCACGTTCCCATGTGCGTTTTACATTTTTTAATCATCTACCAATTGCGCGTAGATCTTGGAAGAGCGAGTTGCACACTGGAAGTGCTTGGATTGGCTCGACAGAGGAGTAAAAAAACATAGACTTCCGTATCTGTCAAAAACTCTCTTCCTCAGCTTAAGCTCTTTCGGTGCTAGTGTTTATAAGCAACATAAAACCATAAAAACAATTAAGATTATGTTCCGTGAGATCAATTGTTGAGCAAAGGGAAGAGTTAGTTAGAGTGTCATTCAAGGCAAATCAAGCCTTTTTCATCCTCATCCTAAAGTGACAAGTAATTAATATCATCCGATGTTCTTTAGCAAAAGATATGGCCTTGGACTCGCGTCATAAGAAAAGCTCTGGTTCTGCAATATCAGGAACAGAAAATTTCAGAAGGAAATGAATTGTTGGTTAATCTGAAGCACGTTAAAAATGTTAATGTGCAGACAAGGACAGTGAAATGAAGCCTTTATTTTTGTTGAGATTGTATCCATGTACCTTGTGTTACCATTGCATCAAGTGTTACCATGTTGTCGTTGGAAAACCCACTACCCCTGGAAGGACCATGTACTAGTGCTTAATCTACAGTCTGTCAGTTCGTCAAATGCAAAGAAAAGATATTAAACTAGGGGAGCAGCATAATGTGTCCAAACATTTTTCTGTGGAGAACTCTTAACTCACAAACTTGTGAGCTGACCGTTGAACACAAGTTTTCCCACTTTCAGGAGTTACTGTTTTTTTTTTTTTTTTGAAAGGTCGACGGGGGGATGAGAGTCCCCACCTGAAAGATTTACCATTAAACCACGGGAGAACCCGGGACAGGAAGGTGCATGGCACCTGAGTCTTACAAATTAACCACCTAGCAAGAGGATGAGATGTAGATTACATTTGAAACATTACACACCAGTTATCAACCACCCCACGATCATGTATCGGAAGGCGACAGCGCCATAGCATAGCTTCATCTCGGCAGGATCGGAGGAGGCGCGGAAGCGAGGGGTCCATGTGACGGAACACCACGTCGTGGCGATGCTTCCATAGTTGCCAGCAGCAAAGGAGCAGGAAAGTGTCGGAATGTTGGCGTAGGATGTGGGCAGGCAGGCTCACCGTCCATAGTTCAGCGACTTGTGGCATGTTATGTGCCGAGAATCCAATACGTTCCCAGAAGCTTGCCGCGAAGGGACATTGAGAGATGATGTGGTCCGGCGTCTCAGCACTAGAGTGGCATATGTCACAGACATCATTGTCAACGACATGTTTAGTGAGCAGGTTCGTCTTGCATTGGATGCGCCCATGAACCAGGAGCCAGGCAAAGAACTGAATGCGAGGCGGCGCACGGTTGTGCCACACAAATTCAAAGAAGTTGCAAGGTTCCCCTTCGTTCTGCATCGCCAGCTTGTACAACGGCGCCGATTTCAGCTGGCCGTTTGGTGCAGCCAGGGGGCAGACACGCTCATCTTCATCATTGGTCAGGGTGATGTTGGTTAGCAGCGCCTCGAGAGCTGCTAGTTCATTGCTGGCGACTGTGGACAGCCGCGGCACCAGGAAGTGTCTGAGCCCGTGCTCCAGAACGTCGTGCACCGAGGCGCCGGGACGGTAGACATGGGTGAACAGAGCTGGGTAGGACACATTGAGGGCGCAGTCATCAAGCCAGTTGTCTTCCCAGAAGGCCGTCGATCTCCCGTTGCCAATCTGAACTGTTGTAATGCTTTGGTATACCGGTAACAGAGAGCGGAGGGCTGTCCAATGGTCACCGTCAACGTCGCCTTCCAGCGTAGTGAGAGAGACTTGTTCTCTGGCCCAAGCTGCCAAAGAGGAGTCGCCGGGGTGAAAGAGGCGATGGATGAGTTTGAGAAGGAGACATTGGTTCTGCATTCCGAGCTGTTTTATTCCCAGTCCACCGTTCTCCTTGCTTTGGCAGACACGATCCCAAGCAATGAGGCACTGAGCACCAGTAGTTTTTTCCTGGCCTGACCACATGAATGCTCTTCGTTTCTTGTTGAAACATTCCACGGCACCAATGGGGAACTGCATGGCAGACATGCCATAGGTAGGAAGACAATCCAGAACTGTATCCACGAGCACTGATCGCCCTTTAATATTGAGCAGTTTGGCTTGCCATCCGGATAGGTACCTAGCTGAGCTCTCGAAGAGAGGGGCGAATGCTGTAAGGTTCAGCTTCTCGTTGGAGAGTGGGAGGCCGAGATAGGTCTGTGGGAAGCCCTCCACACGGCAACCAAGGATCTGAGTGAATTGTGTCACAAGGGCAGGGTCAACTGACATAGGAACCATAGTGCTTTTGTTGAAATTAATCTTCAGGCCTGTGGCAGCCGAGAAGGAGTCCAGCAGGCGCTTGAGGTGTTTCACATCATCCAGGTCAGCCCGGACTAGCAGCAAGGTGTCATCGGCATATTGGAGGACAGGGCAGCTGCGATCATCAGTCAGCGGGTGACGCACTCGCCCATCTTGTTTGATCATGCACTGAAGCACATCAGCAACTATCAAGAACAAATATGGTGACAGAGGATCACCCTGGCGTAGCCCTCGCTTGCAGGTAATCCAAGGCCCGGGACAGCCGTTAACCAGCACAGCAGATCTTGAGGAATGTAAGATCGAGGTGATCCATGCACACCATTGTTGAGGGAAGCCACGTGCAGACATGATGGACAGCAAGCTCTCCCAACAAACAGAGTCAAAAGCCTTGGCAAAATCTAGCTTGAGGACAAGGGTCGGTGCTCGGCGGCGATGACAGCATTGCACAAGCTCAACCGCTAGAACGAAATTTTTAGAGATTGATCTCCCCTTGATGAATCCTGTTTGATCCACATCAACTATCTTGGGTATTTCTCGCTGTAGCCGAGTAGTGAGGATCTTGGCAGCAATTTTTACCGGGCAATTCTGAAGGGAAATTGGTCGGAAGGCGTCGGGCGTCACTGAATCTGGTTTCTTTGGCAGGAGCACAATGTGGGCACGGTTGACACGCTCTAGGTCTGCACTGCCATCTTGAAAGGCGTCCAGGAAGCGCATAACTTCCGGCCGCACAGCCTCCCAGGCCGCAAGGTAGAAACTAGGCCCGAAACCGTCAGGGCCAGGGGCACTGTTCGGGTTCATGGCCTTGATCGCCTGGTGCGCTTCACGTTCAGTGAACGGAGCAACAAGCTCATCGGGGGCGACACGCGCACTGTTGATGTAGAGGCTGTCCATGTCGAAGTCCCAGACCGGCGCGGTCACCGCGCCGAGCAGCGTTGTGTAGTAGGCCGTGAGCGACGCGACCTTGGCGTCGTGTGAAGCCATGGGCACCCCGTCGACCTCAATGACCCGAATCTGGTTGCGGCGGAGGCGCTGCGAGGCATGGGCATGGAAGAAGCCCGTGTTGGCATCCCCTTCATAGATTGCACGATGCTTCCCGCGCTGTTTCCAGTATGCCGCGCGCTCCCTGATGTACAGCGCGAGGCGGTCTTGGCAGAGAGACCGGAGCCGGAGTTCTCCTGCAGTGAGGAAGCGAAACTCTTCGAACAGATCAAGTAGAGCAATAATAAACTTGCAGTTGTGGTAAATGTGAGAGGTGAAACGGTGTTCCTTTTGCCAAACCTTAGCGGCATGCCGTGTGGCCTTGAGGTGCGCCACAAGGTCACCTGCAGCGTCCGAACGATGGGCAGAACCAGTCCAGGCCGGGAGAACATCAGTGAGGAATGTGGGGTGTCGCAACCAAGCATTTTCGAAGCGAAAGATGGCCACCTTAGGAATTGTGGTAGAGATGGTGACGAGGAGAGGGACGTGATCAGAGGTGGAGCGGGTTAGAGAGGTGAGGGATGTGTTCGGGAAAGCGGCGTTGAAGTCAAGGTTAAAGAAAGCACGATCGAGGCGAGCTAGGGTAGGCTGGGCACGTCTGTTGGACCAAGTAAAGAGGCGGTCGAGGAGTGGGAGTTCAAGGAAAGCTAGAGCATCGATGGTGGAGTTGAAAGATTCCGCGAGGGAGGTGTTGAAATTGGAGTTGTTTTTGTCTTGCTCGCTGCGGATGAGGTTGAAGTCTCCTAGAATTAGCCACGGGCCAGAGATGGAGGGGGCAAGGTTTGTGAGCTCCAAGAGGAAAGCATCGGTGTCTCGGTGGTCTGAGGGCGCATACACATTGGTGACAGTGATGGTGAAGTCGGAGCAGGTTGACGTGAGGCAGGTGGTGAGGGAGTATGTGTAGGCGAGCGTGGTGGAGATGGAGAAGAGAGTGGGGTCCCAGGCCGTGATGATGCCGCCCCGAGACCCGGCAGCATCTACAGTGGCATAATTTTCAGCAAGGCGCAGGGGGAGGAAAGTTTTTGCTTTGAGATTATCAAGAGATTCTAATTTGGATTCTTGAATGCAGATGATAGAGGGGTTAGGAGTGGAGAGATTGTCGCGAACCAGGTTACATTTGTCGGGTTGGCCGAGACCGCGAACATTCCAACACACAACAGAGATTTGTTTCATGTTAACATCCATGGGTACAGACATAACAACAACTGAGACAATGCGAGGAACATGAGGGGTACAGGGGAGGAGAGACACACATCCAGCTGAGACGTCTACGGCCTGACATGTAACCACTAGCGACGCTACCAGCGGTCCTGACCGAGCAGATAGGGGTCGACATCACTTCTTGCGCTGGGACACCGCAGCAATGGAGCGCACGCCGGCCTTGCCGACGCCAGCCGAGACCGCGAGCTTGCGCAGGTCGAGGGAGCCAAGGGGGTTCTTCTTCTTCAGCAGGCGGCGTTTGGCGACAAGGGCCTTGACGTCCTTGGAGCAGGACGCCATGCTGTTGCGGAGCGCCTTGAGGTTGGTGGCGCGGGAGGTCATGTCGACGAAGGTGGCCGGTTCCTTCTTGGCGAGGCGCTCGCTGCGCTTGCCGGCAGGCGCCACCTTGATGCTCCGAGGCATGCGCCCGCGACGGCGCGTAGCAGGCGGAGGGGTGCGGCCTATGGGTGGCTGGGTGGTGAGCTCGGGGGTGGTGGTGGTGTTGGTAGTAGGAGGCGGGGTAGGCGCTGCCGGGCAGTGCCACGGCAGGGCAAGCAGGGTGGGGCGGGGAGGGGTGGCGGGAGGGGTGGAGGTTTGAATTTGAATGACGATGGGGAAGGCGGGGAGGGCAGGCATGGGGTAGGAGTGGAGATGGCCGTAGAAATAGCTGTCATAGCCGGGGAAACGGCCCATGGGCTGCTGCTGGAAAAGCGGCCCAGCGGAGGGTGGTGGAGGCGGTGGTGGGAAGCGGGATGGGCCAAAAGGGCGGGCTGGGGCAGGGCCAGGTGGGCCAGGCGGGGGAGGTGGTGGGCGCCCAAAGAAAGGGCGCAGGCTTCCATCTGGGTTGAGCTGCTCTGCGCGGGGCCACTTGCGCAGGAGTGTGAGGCGGGTGAGGGTGCTGAGGCCGTCGGGGTTGGTGAGGTGGAGGTCTTCCGGCACGGCGGCGCCCCGAGCAAGCTCGACAACCACACGAAGCTCGGAGAAGTCCAGCTCGGTGAGGCAGTCGGAGTCGATCTCGACGACCGTGCCAAGGGGGCGGAAGGCGGCGCAGATGTTGGGGACGTTCCAGTGCTCCAGCGGGAACTCCAACGCCGCCAAGGCGACGAGGAACTCCGGTGGTGCACGCGTGCGGTTTGCCTCCTCGGAGCGTTGCAGCTCGAGGCGAGCCCCGTCGTGGACGATGCGGCCGAGGTCGACGACCCAGTCACGCTCCCCCTGCGTGTCGAAGCGGACAAGCATGGCGCCGCGTGACGCGGGGAGGAGGCGGACGTGGATGCCGGGGGCGACAGAACGAATGGCCTCACGAATGAAAGGCGCAGGGTTGGTCGCGGCGGCCACAGGCGTGACGAGGGCGTAGGCGAACGTCGCGCCGAAGGCCATGTCACCCGCTGGCATGACGATGTGGGCGAGGCCGTCGGGGCCGGAGGACGCAGGGGAGCCCACTCGGAAGGGGGAGCCGTCGGTGTCCACCGACTCGTACTCGTCCGGCGAGGAAGGTGGAGGCGAGCCAGGGACAGGGGTGCGGTGGGTGCCAGTTGAAGGAGGGGAAGTGTGGGAGGGTTCCGCCGCCGGGGGCACGACGTGGATGTCGAGCAGGCGGTGGGGCGACGTGGGGCGAGGGTCTCGGAGCAGAGCTGGCGAGACAGGAGAGGACCCTGGTGCCGAGGGAGGGTGGCTGGGCGGGGCGGAGCTGGATCACGGTGTGAAGGGGACAGGGCTCAGGTTGCGGGTGGAGGCGGCAGGAGAGGCCGCACAGCGAGGGTGGGGAGTGGGGGTGCGGGAGAGCGGCATCTTGCACTCCCAGGAGCGATGAGCGAGCTCGCCGCAGTTGCGGCACCGAACGGGGTTGCGACAGAAGCGCACGACGTGATCGGCGGCCAGGCAGCGGAAACAGGCAAAGGCTGGGGCACGGAAAGGTTTGCGGGGAGGGGCGGGTTTTGGAGGAGCGGCAGGCGAGAGGAGCGCGTCGCGGTAGGTTTTTTGGTCGTGAGGATTAAAGGCGGTAGGAGGCGCGTGCGTAGGTCCGTCGTGGCATAGGGCTGGCTCCTGTCTGACGAGTTGACCCGCGGGGGCCGCCGTGTCGACATGCGGTAGGGGGAGCAGAGGAGGGAGTGAAGACTGCGAATCGTTATGCAGCAGAAGGAGATACGCGGGACGGCTGCTGGATGGACGAGTTGTCTTGTCGGGGGAAGCAGCAAGAGGAGTAATGCCCTCTCGAGCCACCCGCCTTCCCCTGTCACCCGGTGCAGGGGCACAATTGGGCGCGGCGCTGACAGCAGGTGGTTGGGCATTGAAGGCGCTGTTCTTCTCCAGCTGGGCAGCAGCATGGATGGCCTCGGTAAGGGAAGCATGGAGCACGAACGTCGAGGTGTCGAGGCGCAGGATGCGTCGCGTGAGGATCAGCTGGGCAACGTTGCGGCTAGCGACGGCAGCGTGGAAAACGTAGGCCCTAGACATCTCAGCGTGGAGGCGCTCGGGAGGAGCGGTAAAGAAGAAGGACAGCAGGTTGGAGACGAAAGAGCAGTTGAAACGGGGGTCGATCATGGTGGGGGTGAGCCAAATGGTACCTGCGGGGGAGGCGGAGGGGCACAAGTAGTGCGGTGCGGCGGTGGTGTAGTAGTCGCGAAGGAGGAGTTGCTGGAAGGAGAGACCTGGCCTGGAGCTGGACCTGTTGCCATCGCCGGGATGGCCGGTGGTGACCGCAGTGGTCACACGCCAAGACTGCGGCAGCCGCCGTGGAGAGGCCGGGGTGGTGGTGGTGGGTGCTGTGGGTGGTGATGGTGGAGGTGGTGGCGGAGGTGGTGGCTGGCCGGCGGGATGGGGGCGGAGATCGCCCAGGTCGCGAGAGGCGCCTACCATCCCTCGATACACATACGTGATCAGGAGCCCAGGAGTTACTGTTGACTAGATGATCGTCAAAACACAATTGATTGCGGGTGGGGCGCCGAGCAACAGGATATTTTTCGAGCTAGGGGGTTAGAGGTTATGCTGTCATATTGCTTGGTGTACAGAAAAAAAGTTGGAAGGAAGCAAACCATCTACTACAAGGAACTGTCAAGATGATTAGATTCTGAATGAAAATGCGAAACCAAAATCTGAATGTAAACCTGAGATAAAGCAGAGAACCTGACGGTGATAGTTCATTCAGAGAAAAATATCTTTAGCCTTTTGACTGAAAATTGCAATTACCAAAGAACCTGATCAAGCATGTGGATTCCAAGGCTCCCAGGCTAAATGAGTTCCACTACAATCGTTAACCTGCTACATACGCAGATACTGGATTTGCACCAAATGTTCTGTTTTTCCTACAGTAATCATATGAAACGTTTCAGATAAGACGAGTGACATCAACTTTTAAATTTCAGATAATCTGTTAAGAACCAAACACTAACGGAGGACCCAGGTCATGGTCAATTTATCAGGTTTTAACTGGAACATTCTACAGTAAAAATCTGCTACTGCATTTTCTGGATTCAACACTGAAATAAGGATATCATTCTCAACTATTAAGGAAATTTGCAGCCCTTTTATGCATTCAGTACCGACACAAGGATAACAAAAAATACTTGGTGCATCAAAAATGGAGTTTTTCCATGTCACCATCGAATGGTAACACCCATCAGCCGCAGCATCTGGTCAGATTGCGCTTCTGTACCTCAGTTCACTTCAGTGTCCTTGGTCCCGTGTCCAGCCACCTGAAGCTCGTCGCCATCTGTGAGGAACTCTGTAAATTCGTGATGTGCTGCGTGCGATCCTTCTTCTTCTTCTTCTTCTTCTTCTTCTTCTTCTTCTTCTTCTTCTTCTCAATCAAACGATTGAAACCTACAATCTTGCACCGAAGCTTGCTGCATGCCTGCCTGTCCAACCCACATTCTGGAAACACGCGCGTTCCTGTCTGGCTGCGGTCTGTTCCTCTTGGCTCTTGCTCGATTGCGAGATTCTCAGGTGATAGCCCGTGCGAGAGCGGCCGCGTCGTGGTCGGAGGTGAAGACACAGCAGGAGGGGTAAAGCGGCCCGAGCCCGTAACATAACACGGCGGAGCTCCGTCGAGAGACCACGGCGCGGTGTTCGTCGTCACCGTCTCCTGGCACCGCCAGGGCCCTGCGCACGGTGAGCGGGTGAAGGATGGAGCAGGATTCGGGGCGCGGGCCGGGCAGAGCGGCGCGGGCGGGCGGAAGCCTGCAGCGTCGGCGGCGGAGCGGGACCGTCGCCGGCGGCCCGAAACACAATTTGCAAAAAGCCCCTTAATATGGATCGCGAATAATAGCCACGATCCAAAATATTTACAAATATACTCCTATTTTGGATCGCGATTAATAGCCGCGATCCAAATATTTACAAAAAACGCCCCTGAATCGGACGCCGTGCTCCGGTGGCGGCGCTCTCTCCCCCGCTCCGCCCCTCCTCCGGCCCGTTCGCCGCCGCCGTCCTCCTCCACGGGACCGCACGACCTCTCCGCGCCCATTCATGGCTCCCGCAGCAAGAACCGGAGGCCGGAATGAAGCAAAGCAAGCGCGCGAGAAAGTCGCCGCGCCCGAACAAAGCGGAGCGAGCGCGCCGCCGGGCGCTCGATCTGCGACGGTCGTCGGCCAGCGCCAATCGAACGCAAGCCAGCCACATACAGTGCTCGACGCCGCTCCCCTGCCTCGCCGTCCCCTTTGCCATTGCCGGCGAACATGGTGATAGAAGCTTCCCGCTGTCCTATCCTTGGTTTGTGTTCGAGGAGCACCGTTCAGCAACGAAGACGTGCGGTTCTGCCCTGCACCCTCGCGCCATGGATTGATGTCTGAACTGAAGCCAATCTGGCGGTGCTCGACACTTCGACAGGGCAGCTGCACCGTGCTGCTCTGCTCGTCGAGCCCCAAGGGCCCAAGCCTTGGTGCCGTGCCACTCCCACAGCCGTCGTGCCGATGCTAACGACAGTGATTTGTGAGGCCTCGTTGATCGAGTCGTAGGCAACGGTTGCTGCTTATTCGTGACATGGTGACCGAGCTTCAACTTTCGCAGGAAGATTTTGCTTCGCTGCCTGTGGATCGTTTCCTGTCTGTCCTGTCTGCCGCTTAGCACGACAGAAACGAAGATACGTGGATTGCTTTGCGCAACAAGATTTCATAAACCAACTCAAAATTGTGAACCTGAAACTCTGAAGAGAACCTGAAGACGGTTGTTCTGTCAGAGTAAAAGTATCTTCAGCCCTTTTTTCAGTTATAAAAAAGGGCAATACAGTTCGTTACTCAAGACTCAAGCATGTGAATGCCCGTAGTAAAATTAGTTCCACTATCTTTAGCCTTACTCTTTCAAAAAAAATAAAAATTCTTTAGTCTTGCACTATCCATCAGGACAGATGCAGAACTTGGAATTGTACCAAACTAGAAGTTGCGGCGCGCCGCTGGCACGCACTTCCATCGTTTCTATTATACTTTTTCTTTCAAATAATTCATTCAGTCTTCCGAGATACCCTCATAGAAGTTATAGAAATTATAACGTGTGTGTAAAGTAACTTAACCTTTCACCAGATAACTTTTTGTTACAACAAATTCTATGGCTTAGTACATTAGTTCTCATGATTATTTCTACGTGTATGTAGTTTCAATAGACCATCTTAAAGGCATGAAAATACAGATTTCAAATCTAAAGGATAATTGTGATTGAATCCAAGTAAAATGTATTCTTGAGTATTTTATTCAAGCACAAAATTTCACACAATTTTAGAAGATGACGCACAATACGAAAAATTTGACACAATCTTTACAACCTTTCTGAATTTCAATCAAGAGTGGAAGTTTTAGAGCAACACTCGTTGTGCCAGACACAAATTGGAGTCGAATAAAAAATATACTAAAGAGTCCACGAGCACCCATTATGTCAGAGACAACAACAAAAAAATAATTCTAGAGCGGCTCGTCGCTTCATCAGCCTCTCTCTACCTCTCAGCTGCATGCCCCTGCCTCGCTGGAGCACATGCAGCTGCATGTCTCCACGCGTCTGTGCGCTGAGGCCGCACGCCCGCACTTTCTTCTCCTTCACCTGCGCGGGCTCCTTTTGCCCGGTCTCTCGTCTTCACAAAAATTGAGGCTACCCTCTCTCACAGTCTCACTCATGGAAGCAGCGGGCTCGGATGCGACAGACGACGCTAGGAAGGCTGCGCCGCGCATCCGCGTCAGGCGGTCTAGCAGGTTGGCGCGCGCGGCGCGCCTGGTTGAGCAAACCTCGGCCGGACGAGGCGGCGAGAGAGAGCTGCCGAGCGAGGCGCTGCGCGGGCAGTGTCGTTCAGCGGCCGGGCGCTGTGGAGTGCACGTGTGAAGCGACGGCGACGGAGCTCGGCCTGCTGCTGACCAAGAGCAGCCCGAACAACCGGGTCTGCAGCGGGTGTTTGGTGCCGTGCGGCCGCTCGTCGCCCTTCTGTTGCCGTGCCGTGCCACGCAGGATGGCACGCTGGTGTCGCCATGCCCCGTGACGCCGTTCCTGCGTAGTACAACGCTAGGAAAAATATTTCGGGAACAAAAAAATTTCGGAGGTCACCGATAAACATGAAATTTCGGGAATTTCGGAAATTTCGGCGAACAAAATTTGAAGTTTTTACAAAATTTTCACATGATTTCACAAGAAAGGGTCTCAAATCTATAAAATATCATGATTGCATACATAAACTAGACAATTTGGACTCATGTAGGGGGGTCAAGGACCGAATTTCGTTCGTACTGTTCATTTCGACAATATTTCGGACCCCACCGGATAAGGCGAAATGTCGGATATTTCGGTGAAATTTCGCCGAAATTGTTTTCCTGGGTACAACGTCGTTCCTGATATGGCCGAAGCGTTCCGGAGGCGTGGCCTCGCTGGTGTCGCCATGCCCCGTGACGCCGGTGGTACTCCCCACGCGACAACTGTCGCCGACGCGGGTGGAGTTGGTGGAGAATAGATGGCCGGCGTGGGTACAGCTTCATGAAGGGCCTCATCCGTCTCCGCTCCCAGGCTGCGGGTGCCGGGGACGTCGTCGCCGCCGAGGAGGACACGGGCTCCGGCGAGAGCGAGCCGAAGGAGCACATCAAGTTTGAGCGCCGCCTCGACCACGACCTCACGCGCTTCGAGATGGTCCAGCTGCCCGCCGCGGCCGCGTTCGACGACGACGAGGAGGATGACGAGGCCTGCGCGGCCAGGCTGCAGGAGGAGAACCTGACCCTCCGCGACCGCCACTTCCTCATGGAGCGCGACATATGGCCGATCGACCTCCGCTGCCGGCTTCTCGCCGTCGAGGAGCTCTGCTGGGACTATCAACACCGCGGCGGCTGGGTCATGGACGCCGCCGCTGAGGCAGCCCCACAGAGACCGTCGCCCACCTCGCAGGCATGCCGACGATGCCCGCCCAGCATCGCTCACCGCCACCGCTGTACGCCCTGCACACCTCCCCGCTCGCCGCCACCGTTGTACGCCCTGCACGCTGCCCCGACATGGCAACCACACGGACGGGCGTTGTATTTATAGACGAAAGAGCGCAGAAGAAGTCAAGCGCTTAGCAAACAAAATCACAACACGTAAGGCAATGACGTGCCAAGAAACGAACACATGACGGCAAACACCGCATGCAAGAAGATGAGCAAGGCATGGGCTAAAGATGGGCGCAGCTTGGAAGCATGCATTTTGCGTAACACAGAGAAGCACCAAAGGCATGAATGCACCGCACTGAGACGCATGCGCTTGGAGAATCCACCGCTTGGAACTACCGAACGAACAGCAAAAGGCCAAACGAAACCACATGAATGTGCAACGAAGCTTCGACGATTGCAAAAGGGCCAAAACAGAATTACGGACGCGTGGGCTGGACAGGAGCTGTGCGATTGGAGGAGCAGCAATGGTCGTGATTTTTCTGGTCACGCGGCCGCCCAGATTGCGAGGCTTTTCAACTCGTTTCATCGTTTAGGATGTTCCGTTCTTCCTATATGTAATGTTTCAGACAAAAAGTGAAAACGAGAAAATGGATGCAGTATTTTAATATGACGTGGTGGAGAAAACATAGGATAAGCTGAGAAAAAGCAGGAAACTGGACCGATTTTTTGAATAATTTATGTGAAATCAGAAATAGTTTGTGACTCACTGTTATCTTGTCCTTCTTGAGATGAAAGAGAGGGGATACAGAACAAGAGTTGGGGGGGGGGGGGGGGGGGGCATATGTCCTTACTCCCTACATAAGAATCACTTCATATATGTTGTCCATCACATCCTTTTTATTACAGAGTACTCTTATTTGCAACAGGAAGAGATTCATAAGTCCATCCAGAATACCATGTAAAGTCTTGATATGACAGGAGATATGTCTCGGCCCTGAACTTGTAGCCATCTCCGCGTAGATAACTACACGGAACAACTAAGATTGGAATATATTGGACGTTATTCTACACTTTATATTACAGTGAGACTAGTGTATGAATTATTTACTATACTCCGCCATTGATGATAATTAGTTGTGCAAAAAAGTTCCTTGTTATTAATACAAGCCTGAAGTCCAATCATTTTGGAGATCGAATGGCATACTAATATGCATTCGAAAATCTTGTAATATCTATATAAAGACATTTCTCACTTCTCAAGATTGTAGTGCCTCACATCTCTTTCAATTGTCCACGTGTCCCAATCAACAACAAAAAATTATCCACGTATCTTTCGAGAGATGAAAGAATGAGAGGAGGGGCATATGCCCCCACTCCCTACCAAAGAATTGCTACTCATATGCTTTTTTTTATTAAAGATGGAATCCAAAGCCTCCCCTCCTCATCCTGGCGTATGTACACCATACGATTCTCTACTGTAGGTAGAATGCAAAGTAAATACAATACAATTTTTCCAGCCACATATCCTGTTAAGTGACTAATGAAAGGATAAAATAATAGGAATAATTTCTTATGCGCCATTGCAAATTTGCGTAATCCCGAATATGCCACTGACACAGGTGGGTCCCACTCATCACTGTGATGTCAATGGCATATAGGGGATTACAATTTTTTGCAATGATACCTATGAAATTGCCCCAAATAATACCTCTAATTCGCACTACTGTTTTTTCTTATAGATTCATTCCTTTTTTTTTATTCATGTTGATATGTTTGATAAATAATTTGTTGGATCGGTTGCTAGAACTTGTTGTGTAGGCTTTTAAGGGATGACATGGTCACATGAATTTTCACTTTAAAGATGAAGAGGTCGAGTGAAAATGCGGGAAATGTTTAGAGATTACATAATGCAGTCGTCTTTAATCTTCATGGTTCGTCTTGTGAGTGCACATGTTACATATAAAAATCTCAAATGTCCAGCTTGTGTTACTAATCAGAACTCTGAAAAAAATGATGTTTCTTTATATCACAGCTCATGTAAGTAAACTCTATCGATCCTTGTAGTTGTTCTTCGATTTCACTACAAAGCTAGTTAATTTTTTTTTTCAACTACACGTAGAGTTGCATGCATGTGTGCTTAGGAGTGCATGCTCGTGCATGTTTGTGAGTGTCTGCGCTTGTATTATGTTTTTTTAAAAAACATTAAAAATCTTTCTTTGCACCATTAGTACAGAGAACTGTGAGGATAAGTTTTATTTGTGTTAGGTTCTGAATAGAAACGCAAAAAACCAAAGTTTGAATGTGAACCTGAAACGAAGCAGAGAACCTGAAGGTGATTGAACTTCATACGGAGCAAAGTATCTTCAGGCATTTGACTGAAAAAAAAAATGTAATGCATGATCAAGGCAGCATCTACGTATGAGTAACTCTGTAAATTCGTGGCGTCCTCCTCTTGCCTCTTGCTCGATTAATTGCGAGATTGTCAGGCCATGGTTTATTGGTCCGTGTGAGCGGACGCGCGACGGACGAAGACACGTAACGAGGCGGAGCTCCGTCGAGAGAGACCACGCCGGCCGGCGCGGGGTTCGTCGTCACCGTCTCCCGGCGGCCGCAGCCAGCAGCAGCTCCAGACGAGAGGAAGTCTCGGGATGCTGGGAGTGGGCGGCGTGGCTGGCGGAGGCCGGCGGCGGCGCGGGGCACCGGGACAGTCGCCGGCGGCCATCTACCCCGCGGCCCGAAACACATTTTGTAAAAATCCCCCTCATTACAAATATGGCCCTGATTCGGATCGCGATCCAATTATTTGCGAAGACGCCCCTGAATCGGCCGGCTTCCTCCGGTAGCGGCGCTCCTCCAGCCCGTCCGCCGTCGCCGTCCTCCTCCCCTGGCAGTAACACCTCTTCGCGCCCATCATCCTTGGCTCCCGCATCAAGGACCGGAGGTCGGGATGAAGCGGGCGCGCACGAGTCGCCGCACCCGAACAGAACAGAGCGGCGCGGCGCGCATGGCGGATTCGTCCGTGCCGCATCCGCGCCAATCGAACGCCGGCGCGGTTCCCCTGCCTCGCCGCCGTCCCTTTCGTCGAACGTGGTGCAAGCCTCCCGCTGGCTGGCCTGTCTTGGCTTGTGAGCCAAGTTCAGAAACGAACACGGTGCTGCTGTACTACTCTGGCGCCATGGATTGATGTCTCCAGTCTGAACTGAAGTGAATCTGGTTGTTCTTGACAGGATAGCTGCAGTACCGTGCTGCTCTGCTCGTCGAGTCCCAAGTCTTGGTATTGCCAGCCATCGTGCCAGCCAATGCTATTGACAGTTATTTGTGACATCCATGGTGAGAGATTTGCAATCTCAGGACGGTTTTGCTTGGCTGGAGCGATGTATTATCCCGTTTCAGAGCACTGTGCGATCGTCTCCTGCCGCTTAGTCCAACAGAAATGAAGATCACACAACAAGTGGCTGGCTTTGCACAAGAAGATACGTAGTAGAACTCTGTCTGCAGGGCTTTGCACAAGAGAAGAGAATGACGCCCCGGTCCAAAACGCAAATCCGGGTCCCTAGCTGCATTTTGGAACGTCAAAACTCATCTGCAGCGCATCTGGTTGCGGGTGAGCAACAGGACATTTTCAAGCTCGCTAGTTAGGGGGCTAGAGAGGTTATGCTGTTGTACTGATTCGTGTACAGAAAAAAAAATGTTGAAGGAAACGAACAATCTAGTACAAGGAACTGTCGATCTTATTTCTGTTTGTGCTAGATTCTGAATGAAAATGCAAAAAAAACCAAAATATCAATGTGAACCTGAAACCAAACAGAGAACCTGAAGGTGACTGTTCTTTCAGAGCAAAGTATCTTCAGGCTTTTGACTGCAGTTCGTTACCAAGAATTCTGGTGGACCATTCAAATTGTACCGAACCTACAGATGATTTCAGTTAAATAAAAAAAAATGCAGAACAGAGTCCGAAGAGCATCTAATAAGCCAGTTTTGACATCACAATCCAGGTCGAACGAAATTATTGGAAACAAACGACGAAAGTTGGCTACTTGATATATCATCACAATCACATAAATATCGCAACATGATACTACTATAGTATTGCACGGATAAAGTTGGCAACTTGATTTTTTTTTTCGTATTTGGGAACTCTGGTCAACCATTGAAATTGCAGTGAACCTACATCTGACTTCGCAGAACATAGTCTCAAGAGCATCTAATTAAGCCACTTTCGACATCACAATCCACAGGTCGAACGAAATTATTCCGAAACGACGTAATGTTGTCGTCTCGGTTCCTCAACATATATCACAATCTTGGAGCAAGCTGAGTTGGTGAGAGGCGAATCCGTGGGGATCCGGCAAGGCGCGGCGCAGGGTCTGCGCATGGGGGCAGACGCTCCAGCACTTGTCCCGGGTCAGGTAGCACGGCGTGTCGGGCAGCATCCCGCAGCAGTAACAGCTTCTTACGCTCTTGAGGCAGTCGCGTCTGAAGCATAGCGCGATGGTGAACTTGCTGCTGTTTGCTGGCTTCTCCACCTCGCCGTCACCTGCAGCTTCCAGGCCGCCCGTAGGACTCTCCGGCGGCACGCCGGCATCTTCTTCTTCGCCTGCAAGAAGAGAACGTGTCGTGCTGCTGATTCACATCCAATTTCTACACGCTAAAAAAACGAGGAAAGATGTAGGCACTACTCACATTTTGCTGGGATCGTGAGGCATGCCAGTAGCACGGAGAGCAGAAGCAGCGTCGCCTTGGCGTCCGCCATCTCGATCGCGGCCGCCGCTAATCAACCTTTCCGTTGAACTACTGTTGAGGAGAGGAGACGCTGGAGCCTTCCAGGCAATTTATATATATACAGATCATCGAATTAATTATACCCTGCAAACTGTAGACAATGATTTACTGCTTGTTATACCTGACCTACGTACCTTGCCTTCCTTCTTAGAAGGAGGAGGATTCCTGATTTACTTCCTACTAATCAAGCTCACATAATTACCCTGCAAAAAGTATGGAAACCACCAATAACAATACATATGTACATAAACAAGTACTGTTTCGATAGTCTGCAAGGAAGTTACTAACCGTGTGGAATCAATCAAATTGGAATGAACCAACCCTTTTTGCGTGTACCGCTGCGCTGGTCACGATTGTTTTTTTGCCCCCTTTCTGCAGGTACGCGGTGGGGAACAAGCGCTGGGAAAGTGCGCCATGCATCTTCTGGTTGCTAGGCCTCGGAACGTTGCTAGGCAGGACGAGCGCGCGAGCTCGATCCGCGTTCGTGCCTAGGTGTTCTGGCATGTGGCGGAAGGCCACGCTGGTCGTCGTGGTGAGCATGTCGATCGAGCAGCAGAGCGCCGCTAGCTTTGCTGGAGCCGGCCGCTGTTATTGGGGCGCGAGCCACCAGCAGGGAAGGGAATACGGCGGGACGAAGACGCGCGACGTTGCTGTGGAGGCGTCCTTGATCAGGAGCGCCAGTGGAGAGCCAGGACGTAGCAGCAGAGGCAACAGTGTGCAGGGAGTGCGCCAAAGACCCGGACGAGGGATGGTCGCTGTTTGAAACTGCGACCGCCCCCTGGGTCCTAGTAGCCGTCCGATTGGTCCACTGCGGCTTAGATTGGCTGGGTTTACTGGTCGTCGCTGCTAGTCAACGGGTAATACTGCTCAAGAGCGGCATGGCAGGGGCGCATGACCACCGGACGGATCGGATGGCGCGAGAGCAGAGCAGCCAGCGTGGCATGGCGGAGGTTGACGACGCGTTGGGCGTCGACATGGACGCGGGCGACGTCTCAGTGCCTAGAGGCCCGGTCGGCAAAAGGCTGCGCCCGAGTCGACGAGTGCGAAGCGACGGCCCAGACGTCCCAGCTCAGACGGGCGGCGGGTGGGCATGGGTTCCAGACGAGCTCCGGAGCTGAGCTCTGCTCGATAGATCCCGCAAGAGCAGGCAGCGAAAAAAGTGCTACATGGGACGGTGATCTTTTCGGCGTCTCGCCTGACACAGATCGCCTTGTGGATAACAAGCGCTCCTCCTCGTCGCCCACGGGTCGATCGGCAGCGATTAGCAAGTACTTTCTTCGTTTTTAAATATATAACACCGTTGACTTTTTTGATATTTTATTTAACCATTTGTCTTATTTATAAATAGTTATGTAAATAGCTAAATGTATAAGTTAATCTTAAAACACTTTTGATGATAAATCAAACAATATACTGTTGGGGGATCGAAGGTCTTCGTGTGACGTATCGAAGCCCTCCAACGGTTGATAGAAGTGTCTTGGTTCTGGCGAAGCCCTCGAAGGTTGTCGACACCTTCGAATCACCTCGCGAAGCCCTCCTTGCTCGTCGTCGCTGCCTTCTGGTTGGAGCGAAGCCCTCCTTCCTGGTCCGCGATGCCGGATGAAGGGGTTCTTACTCAGGTTCCCTGCAGTTTGTTGCGCGAAGCTCTCCTTCACCCGCGATGCCGGGCGAAGGGGTCGAGTGATTAGAGAGGTTTGAGTACGGTGCGAATGATTCCTCCTTTGACTCGTGGCCCGAAAAACAGATGTCATTACAGGATCATCTCCCTCCATATTTATAGGGGGTGAAATGATTATATTTACAAGTATGCCATTGGCTGCTTTAACATGGCTCTTAGCTTGGTAAACTTCAGACTCCTGTGCCGTCCACTTCTTTTATTCTTCCTTCGCTGGTGGCTGTTTTACCTTCGCGTGGGTCAGAGGGGCTTCGGTGTAGTCCCCAACATATACATTTCAAGTTAAGCAATTAATTATTTTTATATATATTATTGGTCAAAGTTTAACAAAAAGTTAATAGTGTCATATAATTAAAAAGGGAAGGAGTACTAAGGACATGTTTGGCTCAGCTTCTACAAACGGCTTATTCACATCTTATTGTCATTGCTACAGCGAAATCACTGTTGCTACATTGAAAAAAGCTGAAAAAAACACCTCAAATGCTGCTTGTTGTGTCTTCTCCTGGCAGTAAACAGTGGAAACACTGTAGCTGTAGTAGCAAAAATGCAATAAACCGGACCATAAGCCGGTAGAATAAGCTCTACCAAACACACCCTAAGAAACACGCCCGCAGTTAAAAAGAAAATTAATACAAGCCGGCAGTTCGGCATGAACATTATTATTACAGGTTTCATGAAGGGGAAGTGAATTGAAGAAGGGTTCAGAGAGCTGAAGACCACGCAGTTGACTGCCACTGGCTGTGTGACCAGACAACCCGATCCAAGGAAGCTCGCGATCAACGAAGCGAACACCGTATATCTGTTCCACACGGCTGCAGCAAAACTAGCTTTGCTTCCGCGACCCCAGTGTAACTTCATGTTGAACCTGCAGCACACAGTGAACAGTATGGGTGAATCTTGCTTAGGCACATGCACTAGATATGATACACACACACAACGCACACGCGCGCGCGCGCGCGCGCGCGCACACACACACACACACACAGAGTACAATACAGAGAAACTGCTCACATGCAAGCAGGCTCACTTCAGAACACACATATGTACACTCAAATCCGATTAACGTCTAAGAGTGACTGCGCTGTCATAGCTTGGGATTGAGTAAATCACCAAAGGCCCTCGGTATCAGCAGGAACATCGATTAGGTTAGTTAGTTCTGTTTTGTATGACACATTTGCGACTAATTATTTTTTCAGTGGTAGGTGATAAAAAAAATCTGACAACGAGATGCATGGATGACTTCAATGTCAAGATAATCCGGATCAGTCCCACATGAAGTTAATTCATGAACTGGAAAACATAGTTGAAAAATGCTACTGAGCAACAAGATTGCGTCCAGATCATATAATCACTATTTAACAATAATGGACTGCCTACTGACTAAATTACTGGACAAGACACAAAATAGAGTTTACTTTGTCATGCACTCAAAGTGGGCAACATAAAAACAGATTACTGAACAACCTTAAGGATAAGGCTAACTACTATTCGTTTAAAGTTGCTGAGGGAACAGCTTGTGTGTACAAATGAGTTTATGCTGTGCATGCAAACAGAGCAACATACTTAAAATTTCAGAAGCAGAGAAGATAAGCGGTTGTTAAGAGAGGACGCACCAGTTTTATAATAATCACTCATGCATTCGAAGTATTGCATTGTGAGCCGTCGCTGTCATCATGAGATCAATCACACTCTCTGAAATTAATGTCGAGACGGGCAGCATAAATATCAACTCGGTTTTACAGCCGGTAGGATTTCACAGAGATTTCGCAATATAGATTATGTAAAGCATAGCAACTCTCATCTTCAATAATTACAAGCAGAACTAAATGTACATAATTTTAAACTTCCAAAACTGAAGCAGCAATATAAAGACTTACCCCTTCTGATCATTATAGAGGGATGGTTGGGGTGGACAGCCCCCTCGTGCTTCAGCATCTCTTCCACGCTCGATTTCACCTCTTCATCTATCCTACCTGGTTCGATATGAACACACACACTCCGAAGAGAAGGGAGGTGGCCCATGGCCAAATCTTCAAAATCACCACTCATGAAATCCAACAGTCGGATTGAGAATTCAAAAGTTTCAAGCCTTGCCATTGCCCCCTGCTGGGAACATAGATGGCACTATTTCGAAACCAGAGAAATGGCATTCTCTCAAACATGGGAAGATATCAGCCCTAACCGCAAATCTTTGCTTCGCCGCGAATCTTTGCTTCATCTGTAGATCTCTGAAAAATAAGTATAGATAACAAAGAGCCAGCAGTGTCCCGAGGACTAGGATTTCGCAACCTCGCATTTCATTTATCTCAATGTGCAATTCGGAGAGGAAAATAACCGATGCAGGATTAATCCATGCCGGCATGGAAATGGCTGTAGAAATAATAAGACGGCGAAGGTATCCCAGGGACTCCACCGAGCCTTCGAGATCGGCCCTGTCCTTCCAGATGCTTAGATATTTTATTTTCTGCAAGTTGCCCAGGGACTCTAACAATGCTGTATCCGGGTTCTGATCTGATCTGCCTTCCTTATTCGGCAAAACATGAACATTGAGTTGCTTCAGCCACGTCAGATGGCGCAGCTCTTCAAGAATGAACTTAGAATCCATCGCACCCGATAGCCTTTCCAGGGACGTTATTTTGCCCAATCCGCTTGGCAGCATTGTATCACTGTCAACACACAGGCACACCAACTGCCTTAGCCTTACAAGACTCGTTGGCAATTTTTCAACTCTTGCTCCCTTCAAATCCAATGTCTGCAGAAACTGTAGCTTACTTAGCTCTTCAGGGAGCTTACCCTCATAATAAGTATGCCGTAGACCTAGATACCTCAGGTGTATTAAGTCCCCAACAAACTTCAGACTGAGATGGTTCTTAAGGTTGCAATATTCTAGATCTAATACCTGTAGAAGCTTACAAGATGAAAGGGATGGCATTGAATCAAATATACTAGCACCACCAAAGATACCAAGGGACCTTAATTTTGGCATGCCATTTCCAGGCCAAGAAGTACTGTGGAGAGATAACCTGCGAATATTGCATCTTGAAGAGGGCATGCTGGTATCACCCAATCTAGTGGTAACAAAACTTTCTTCTTTTGACAAGGAACAAATGAGATCAAGCACCATGTCATGCACGCGGCAACTCTGAGGCATACCTTCTACATTCGTTTTTGATATCTGGATTAGGTTTCTATTGGAAAGCTGATTGAAGTAATTCTCTCCAACCTCAAATAAGCTCTGGTCCCTTTCTCGACGACGGATAAAATCCTCTGCTATCCACCTCCATATCAACCGATCCCTTCGAAACCAATAATCTTCTGGAAATAGACTAAGGTATAATAAACATGTCTTCAAATGAGAAGGCAGATCATAATAGCTAAGAGATAATATCTTCCTCATATTGTCCAAGTCATGACTTCCTCCGAGTCCGGAACCAATAGAGTCACACAACCTGTGCCATTCATTTATATCTTCCAACTTATGAGGTAGCAAACTAGATGTGGTGAGAATTGCTAATGGCACACCTCCACATTTCTTTAGAATCTTTTCAGAGACCTCATAAAATTGGCTTGGGCATCTATCTTCAGATTCAAATATTCTTTTGTAGAACAATATTTTAGAGTTCTCATGAGTAAGAGGTTTGAGCTCATAAAATCCTCCAATATGCTTGGCAACCTCCATTATTCGAGTAGTTATGATTACTCTACTTCTTGTGTTATTCTCACTCAGAACACATTTAAGTATCTTCCACGTCGTAATATCCCACATATCATCGATAACAATGAGGTACCTGTGTATATGTTAATAGAGAAATAATATAAGCATAATCAACAATTTAAGGGAAAGTGTGAAAAATATTTACACACATACACGTACATATTGTCTGTACTATTTTAAATATCACTACTCCCTCTGTTTTGAAAAAAGTTATACTTTTAGATTTGTCTTAAGTCAAACATTGTATCTTTGATAATAAGCTATACAAATTTATACAAATCACTAGTAAAAGATCAAACCATTTGACTTAAAAAACCTAAAACTATAACCTTTTTGAAACGGAAGGAATGCTTTTAATGGTTACCTCTACCAATGGATGAGATACTTTATTTTACAAAACGAAACGAGACGTCTAGAAATCCGGATTCAGTGCGCGCACCCACACTCACTCACTCACACAAAGCTTGTGTTATCACATGAGCATCAGTAAATTGTACGCATCAGTATTGTGCTACTGCAAGCAAGAAAGAAAAATATTTCCAAACTCAGATAGTGCATACCTCTTATCCATTAGGAGTTTCTTGACTAGGTCCATGAGTTGCTTTAAATCTAACATTTTGGTATGAATGTTTTCATACTTTCCACCATCAAGTTCATACAAGATGTCCTTGAATATTTTCTCGATGACATGATTGTGAGACACCGTGACAAAAACCGTGCAATGGAACTTATCTTTAATCTTGTTAAACACTGCTTTGGCAAGGTTGTCTTGCCTATTCCACCAAACCCAACAATAGACACAATCCTATGTTGGTTCTGTCCCTCAAACAACCTCGTGATTACTTGTTCGATTGCTTCATCAATGCCGACAAGGTCAGACGCTTCGGTATACAGAGCTGTTAAACGAGGATCCATCATGGTTGTGGTGGTAGGATTTATAGTATCAACCCGGCACCTATCCGAGGAAAAGAAATCCAGAAACCAGCAGCTGTTTGTTAGAAGAAGTTTCTGACCCTTTCATGAAAAAAAAATGATGAGGAAGAATGCAAATTTAAATCTGATGAGGAGGTATTACACCCTGACCTGTCGCGGCGAGTGGCCACCTGTATGACACGTTCTTTGATGTCCTTGATTTCTTCAGCGATGTGATGGTGCGTCCTGCCCTTGGTGAACATGTTTACCATCTTTCTAACCAACCTTTTGGAACTGCTTCTGCTGGGAGGGTCAGGGCCCTTGACCTGCACCAGGAAGGTGTCGACCACGTCCTCCATGTCGTAGGACAGCTCTCTGACGTCGCGCTCCCAGATATTGACCTGCTCGTCAAGCTGCTCCAGCGGCACATCGCCTACCTTATGCAGGGCAGCTCGCATGCTATCTAGCTCATCTGTGAGGAACTGGATGTCTTTCTTGACGCTCTTCTGCAGTTTGTACTCATCTTGGAGCAGCCTGCCGAGCTTGGGAAGGAGCGTGCCCAGGGCACCCGTCGCGAACTCCATGGCTCGCTCGGGCACCCCGGCCCTGGGTTGCTTGCTTGTTTGGTGGAGGCTGTGCCCAGCAGCTACCGCCTGCAGGTGGTGGAGACTAAGCTCGTTGTCCTTTTGAGGCCACTAGTCTGGCAAGCAACCACGACAAAGGGGTGTTTAATTATGTTCCCGGCCGGCATGCGTCATTCTCAATGCTGGTCCAGTTTGTGATGTCACCGGTGTAACCATTTCAAATCAAAATATATAGTGACCCTGCTATATATAACTCAGTGACATTGAATACCTTATAACATGTTGTCAAACTCGATACACTCCCGGGTCATAACGGAACCGGTAATATCTGACCGACTGACTAACAAAGCTCTAAAATGCTGATACGGACAGATACATGGTACATCAATATATGTCCCCCCCCCCCCCCCCCCCAAACAAAAAAAAAAGATACATCAATGATTATCCGGCAATATCTGTGTCTAAATCTGAATTTGAAAAAAAAAACCTAGCGAGATAGGATACGGGATGGGTGTATCGGTACAAAATCTGAATATTATGTGATTTGAGAAAGTTTATAATGACACTCACAAATATGACAAAAATATGAGAGATTGACATAAATAAGAGACAAAATTATGCTGATTTTGTATATCACGGTCAGTATGTCCTCACTCTAATTGTGTCTCTTATTTAAATTTTCATCCTTGCAAATCTTATGATAATATATGTGTTTGATTCCAATTCCAATAAAGAATATGGGGTATGGTGTGAGATGCAAAAATAATTATCCAATAGTATCTGTCAATTCGGCTTGATTAATTTGGTTAACCTCAATTTTTACAGTTAACTGTAATTGTGAGAATCATAACTGCAATTTTTGTTGTTGACTGTACTAGCTAGAAATTTTTGGTAATTCGGTGCTGCTAATTCGGTTAATTGCACTCATCCCTACTCGCCATGGCCGGGGCTCCTGTGTTCTGAACTGGTTACTCAATCGCGTTGGGCCTTCTCGACAGTGGGTCAGTGGCAGTAGTCGATCGAAGGCATCGACCAGCTCCGGACGGGGACACTGGTGTCCCTCTATCGAGATCACCATGGAGGCCGACTACCCGTCATGGTTCGCAAAACTGTTCAAAACCACTCGGTTTTCACCGGTTTTTGCCAAAACCGCTCCGGTACGGTTTGAGCGGGATTGAGTTCAACCACAGCGTTACTGTGGTCGGGTATGGGCAGGAGCCCGGTGGCAGAGACAGGTACTAGATCGTCAAGAACTCGTGGGGCGACGGTAGGTACATCAAGATGAGGAATGATCACTTCTGTTGAATGTCACTTCTGTTGTCATAAAGTAGCCTTTGTATCATCTTGTTATTACAGATGAATTTTCTCACTGCAGAATGGTGATGCCCCCAGTTTTACATGATTTTTTTCTGATGGTTCTCTTTCCCAAGAATGCCGCGATCTGCTCTGAATCCCCTGATGCAAGGTATTGGACAAAAAAAAAACCCACCTTGATCTGATTAGATTCAGATGATTCAATTACAATAGTTCTTGATCATACATGTATACTGTTGTTTATTATTGACTGAAATAATAACCAAGACAAACGAACACTTGTTAAGATGAGAAGAAGACAACCAAAGGTCATAATTTCATTTATGTTTGCGACCAGCGCGTGAGAATGAACTTATGATCTTATTAGAAGGATCAGACATTGCATTCAAAAGACAGACCATGCCATATTTACTTGTCATCCACTATATTCAATATTCTGTTGCTTTTACTTTTTCCATTAACACATGTCTTCAGCTCAGATCACTCCCAATGCGCATTAGCAATATGACATGATAATCTGTTGCGTTAGCACAGCAGTATACTAGTTGTTTAAAAAGCAAATACTCTGTTTAGGGTACATGCCAGCTTCATTTTAATAAACTGCTCTGGATTGCTTAATTGACATTGTTTTATTGCTCAAACACAGGATGCCCCAGGACATTTAGGTATGGCTCATAATAGTGACAGCAAGATATAAAAGCTAGGTTATATTGCAATGTTGTGAGATGTACTGGATTAAATCTTATGTTAGCCTGATTTGACGCAATGTATGTATGTGATGAGATGTTGGATCAGAAATTGTTGGATGTGATGAGATGTTTATTGTGTTCTGTAAATGCGGTGTGTGCAAGTTTGGATCCTGAAATGGTATTCGATTTGATTAGAAAGGTTGCTATATTTTTGAACGTGCTAGATGCAAAATGGGCTCTATTTTATATTCCCTAGATTTATAGGGGGCTAAAATAAAATGAACAGTGGGTCCAAACTAGCCCATCTATTCAATCCATGACGATTTCATTTCGTCACAAACTCTGGGTTTGGGTTGGGCTACATGGGCTACGAGCTATTTTATGACGGTCAAAAAACGTCACAGATCGAGTCAATCCGTGACGGTTTAGTAAATATGTGGGTTGGGTTGGGTTGGGTGGGCCTTGATCTATTATATGACGGTCAAGAAATGTCACGGATTAACTCAATGCATGACAATTTGGTAGAAACGTCACAGAGGTTAATCTGTGACGCTCAATACATGACGAAAGTTCAAAACGTCATAGATACTACTTAGTGACGGATTTTGAGTGATCTGTGACAAAATTTGTTCGTCACGATTCATAGGAGTTCTTGTAGTGAGAACTCGTGGGGCGACGGTAGGTACATCAAGATGAGGAATGATGTTGACGGCAAGTGGGAAGGGCACTGCGTCATCGCCACCCGCCCCACCTAACCCACTGATGTTACATGATGTACATCCTTCTTCCCTTTTCAGTTTAGTCAACTTATGATCGAGTACTCAAACTTGTTCCTAATTTCCTTGATGTTACTTGTACCAGTAGTGTACTTTTTAACTAGTAATTTGCACCAAATCATACGTGTAAAGCTTAAACTATGCGATTCGCAAATGTATCACTAAGCCAAAACAGCACAAGTAATAAGACACACTCATTCAAAGACGCGTTTAAAGACGCGTGTTAATAAAACACATCTCCAATATGTTATATAGTTAAAACGCATCTCTTATATAACTATATAGCAAGCATGTCTTCAGAAAACGCGTCTCATAGTATAACGTGTATTGATAGCATACACGTTTTCTACGGCCACGTCACGGGAAGCCACGGTCGGACCCAAAATTTTCTTATATTCGGTTTATCCGCTCATCGGCTCACACGTCTGGGCTCTCTCTCCCATCTCCAGCCCTTCTCACTCCCATTCAGTGCCCGGATAGCGTCCACCCTTCTCTTCTTCTTCTTCTTCTTCTTCTTCTTCTTCTTCTTCTTCTTCTTCTTCTTCTTCTTCTTCTCCTTCTTCTTCTTCTTCTCCTTCTCCTTCTCCTTCTGCTTCTGCTTCTCCTTCTCCTTCTGCTTCTCCTTCTCCTTCTTCTTCTTCCTCTTCCTCTTCTTCTTCTTCTGGATCTCGCCGGTGTCCCCTTCTCCTCTCGCTACAGGAGTGAGACCGCTCGATCTCACGCTCACCGAGCAGGAGCCCAAGTTCCCTGCTCGCCTCGTGGCGCTCCATGCCACCTTGGCACCTTCAATGTGGGGAGAGGGCGGCCACTATGATCAATCGTCACTTGCTTCCACTGACACCACTAAAAAATTGTTTCGAAATTCAGAGCAGCACATCAGTACGTACAATCAAGAAAAGAGACATTAAACAAACTGCACCCACTCCTAAAGAGAACAACTTTGAGAAAAGCGTGACAAATAGTGGTCTGATCAGTTCGTTCACCAGATAATACACACAAATCGTGACGTTTGTTTAAGATACCTGCAAGAGAAAAAAAATAAGAAAGGGATTCAAAATATTGCTCTGGCCATGACGCGCTTGCCGGCCAGCTAGCCTTCGCCTGCTCGCTTCCATGACGGGCAGATGCCGGAGCTGCTATTCCATCTCCTGGGCTGGAGCCTTGGACGTTTGAGCCCACCAGAGCAAGCTCTGAAGGCGTCGCGGCTCCGGCGAGCCCTGCGGCTGCGGCCCTTGTGAGAAAGGGATGTTGTCGCTATTTCAAATAGCGACCGCCCCCGATCCGTCCCGTTAGGCTCTGATCGTGGCAGTTGACTAGTCTTTGGTCGGAGTCAACTAGTAATATAGGCAGAGCAGTGCTACATCTACAAAAAAGTTTTATAAAATTTCTACGAAATGCTGACGTGGCGAAACATGATTGATTGTATGATTTAGTATTAGCATAATTTAAGGAGACACTTGCTCACATGTAAATAGCATTTGCTATAAATTCAATGACACGTCAGCATTTTGTAGAGATAGCATTAGTCATATAGGCACGGCTCTAGGATCGGGACTTAACGGTGAGCTTTTTCTCTATCGGCGTCACAGCTTCCGGATCACTGGCGCTCCACGTTAAGACAAGGCTCTCGTTGGCTAAGTTGTTTGGCGTCATGCGTCGTGGTGAGTGCGCATGGCGGGCAGCAGAGCGCCGCTGGCTTCGCTGGTGCCGGCCGCTGTTGTTGGCGAGCCACCACCACTAGCTACCAGGAAGAATACGGCAGGACGAACACGACTCCCATCACCCCAGCTTCAGCGCAAATTTGGAGCAGAGGCGACTCAATTGTCAAGAAGACCCAGGTAGCAGTGGATTTGGGAAGATTTCTGAACGCCGATTGCGTTGGGTGAGAGAGAATCGAAATGAGAGAGAGAAGTACAGAACGATGGTTCAGCGAGAGAATCGAAAGGAGAGAGAGAAGTACAGAACGGTGCATGCTCACGCAGAGCACTCATGTGCATGCATGCATGGCCCCCCGCAAATGGTGCATGCGGGTGCTACTGCTGTCATTTGTTGTTTTCTCTCTTCCTGAAAGTTTTGAACAAACTTCTACCCAACCTTTTTGTTAGATTTTTGTTCAAACTTTTTTCTTAATAAACAAACTTTTATTACAACTTATGAGCAAACTTTCACCCAATCTTTTTGTTAGACTTATGTTCTATTACAACTTATGAACAAACTTCTAGCCAACCTATTTCTTAAACTTCTATTCAAACTTTTTCTCAACCTTATGAACAAACTTACATTCAAACTATTTTTTAAAGATACAACAAAAGTTTGATTGAAAAACTTGTAGACAGATAGAGAGAACAAGGCGTCAGACAAGGAAAAAGAATAAAAGCTTCCCTACAGGCTGCCAAAGCCAACGGCTCGTATCCACGGTGCACGGGCCCACTGCCCACGTTTGCAGCACGCGTGACGCGACGCGGCTTCCCGCGCTGGCCCCATGCGCTGGCCCCGCGCGAGCGCGTACGCGCGAGGACGCGTACGCGCGGACGTGCGTGGAACAGAGTTTGCGTTATCCAGAGGATTCGTGAGCAAGGGAGATAAGGAGCGTGGTCACGTGGGCTTGGATGTTGGGCTTTGCGTTGCTGAGCATGGAATTTTTTTTATTTTTAATCGAATTTTTTATTATATTTTTATTAATAACCGCACGTTTTCGAAAATTGCAAAACTAGTCGACCAGTCGCCCGAGGTACGGGCGATTTACTCCTGTCGCTCAAGGTACGGGCGATAAAGTGGCAGAGCTGCCTGGGTGGGGCCCAGTCGCCCATCCGAAGGGCGACAGACAAGAAAATCTCCCGCCCGTTGGGCGACAAGGGCGAGGCGCGGCTTTATGGGGCCCAGTCGCCCGACGACGGGGCGACAACGGTTCAAATAACCCGCTGAGAGGGCGACAAGATCGACGCGCGGTTTTGTGGGGCCCAGTCGCCCGACGACGGGGCGACAAGGGTTCAAATAACCCGCTCAACGGGCGACAAGGCGGGGGACGCGCGGGTGGTGGGCCCAGTCGCCCAACGGTCGGGCGACAGGAGCCGAGCCCTATAAATGGGCGAATTTCGGCCTAAATTGCAGAAAAATTCGGAAAAAAAGAAAAGAGAGAAGGAGGGGAGAAGAGAAGAGAGAGGGAGGGGAGAGGAGAAGAGAAGAGAGAGGGAGGGGAGAAGAGAAGAGAAGAGAGGAGGAGGTGGTTGCGGCGTGCTGCTCGACGTGTCGCCATTTCGGTAAGTTTTTCGACAGTAGTTAGAAATGTAGTTTTAGATGTACTATTCTATTTTAGAAATAATGTAGTTTTAGTAGAAGTAATATCTTCTAAGCTAGATCTAGATTTACTAGTATGTAAAAAAATAATGTAGCATACTATAGTTGTATTTATATTTAAATACGACTGTTGTAGGTATAGATGTAGCATACTATAGTTGTATTTATATTTAAATACGACTGTTGTAGGTATAGATTTACTAGTATTTAAATAAAAAGTTTTTCTGATTATGTAAATAAATATTTAGATATAATAGAAACGTTATTTTTATATAGTTGTAGATTATGTAGCATTTAAATAAATAGTTCAGATATAATAGAAACAATTGTCATATAATACTATGTAAGATAGTTATAATATTTTTAAAAAATTAGTAGTTAATAGATATAGATGTATTATAAGGCTGTAAGCAATTTCAATTAAAAAATGTAGTTAATTTGAATCTCGGTGGTTGACAGGTATGTCAGATAAGATAGTGTTCCAAATTTTTTATGGAGAAGGGGATATTGTTCATGGGGTAGAGGGGGTTGATCTGTCAGGGTTTCCATCAGTTTATAGAGGAATCACAAGGCCAAATGAGAGGACAATTACTGGTGTGCACAATTGGTTGATGCGGCTGTTTCAGCTTGATACAGACCAACACGGACTGAACCTGATGGGTATGGTCAGTCGTGCACGTGAGGGATTTTACTGGGAGTTAGTGCCTTTGAATGCAACATCGACATGGAGGAAATATGTGGAGAAGGCTGTAGAACGTGGGTGGCCTCTTGTACTCCTTGCTCGGGCATATCTGAAGGAGGTGGTCGAGGTAGATGCTGTCGACGAGGTAGGTGGTGCAGACATGGCGGATGAAGAGGAAGGCGAGGAGGAAGAGGAAGGCGAGACACAAATTGAGGAGGGTGAGCAAAATGCGGCATCTGTGGAACCGACCGGTGAAGCAGACGAAGGAGAACGGATAGAATATATAGTTGAGGAAATGAGGAGGGAGGACCAGGAGCATGAGAATCTTCCTGATGTTGACTCTTCAGATGACGAGAATGAGATTCCTGTCCCAGCTGAGTGGAATAATCAAAATTTTGCAAATTTGACTATCAATGAAGGGTACTCTGTCCCATGGGAGTACCACGAGAATGAAGTGACAGAGGGAGCTCTTTACAAAGACAAAGATGATGTGATGACTGCTGTGAAGTACTGGTCTCTATCGGTGAAAAGGTCCTTTGTGGTTGTCAAATCAAGCAGAAAACTGTATGACGTTAAGTGTGTGTTCACACAGTGTCCGTTCAGGGTGCATGCTTACGAGCAAAAGTGGAGTCTGTTCTGGAAATGCTCTATAGTGAAGGATCATACATGTCAGTTGGAAGAATTGGAAAAGTGCAATTCAGCTCTGACCTCCAAATTCATTGCTGATTACATGTATCCTAGAATTGTGGATAACTTAAGGTATGAGCCAAAATCTATAATCAACACTATAGAGGAGGATTTTAAGTACACCATAAGCTACTCAAAGGCTTGGAAAGCGAAGCAGAAGGTGATAGAGAAGAGATTTGGTTCATATGAAGCTTCTTATGAGAACCTGCCACAGTTGTTAGAAACCATCAGGCAGAGGAATGTTGGTACGTATTACGATATCATGGATTTGCCAAATCAAAAAGAGCCTGGGAAATTGATCCTTCACCGTGCATTCTTTGCATTGGGTCAATGCATCATGGCATTTCGTCATTGCAGGCCAATTCTCTGCATAGACGGTACCTTCCTCACAGGAAAGTATAAAGGGCAGATTTTGACTGCCATTGGAGTCGATGGGAACAATCAAGTTGTACCATTGGCATTTGCCTTTGTGGAGAGTGAGAACACAGATAGCTGGTATTGGTTTTTGGAGCGTCTGAAGCTGGCAGTGGTTCAAGGAAGACCTAATGTTTGTGTCATACACGACCGACATCCAGGTTTGCTGAAGGCGATAATGGATATGCAACATGGTTCCGTTGAGCGTGGTGTTCCAGCTCGTTGGCCTGACATACAATCCAGGTGGTGCATGAGGCACTTGGGTGCGAACTTTTTTAGACATTTCAAAAATAAGCATCTGATGAACATGTTTAAAAGGTTATGCAACCAGAATCAACAGAGAAAGTTTAATGCAATGTGGCAGCGCCTTGATGAGTTGACAACAAAACAAACTGAAGAGCTGTCGAACAGGCCGAACCCTAACCCTGATGATGGCTTTGTTCCTCTTTGTGGCCTTCCCACGGATGCCCCGAGGAACGTTGTCCGAAGATCAGGGTCATCTATTAGGTGCTTTTCTGATTGGATTGAGCATGAGCCAAAGGAAAAGTGGTCATTGTTGTACGATACAGATGGTTGTAGGTATGGAATAATGACATCAAACTTGGCAGAGGTGTACAACTGGGTTATTCGTTTTTTGAGAGGATTGCCTCTTGTTGCAAGAGTCGAGGGGATTTTGCATGGGATATGCAAGTACTTTCGTGAAAGACATGCAGCTGCTTGTCATGCTATGGCCGACAACAAATTGGTATTTTCGTCATTCATGACAAGTTACATGGAGAAAAAAATTAAGAAGGCAAGTTTCCACCGTGCTCGACCTATGGGCACAGCAGAGAATCGTTTTGAGATTCTTTGTAGAGACAGGGGCCGTCGTGGTGGCAACCGCGAGAGGACAGTACAAGAGTGCATTGTCCGCAATGAGTCATGCACATGCTCCTGTATGAAGCCAAAGCTTCTACACAGGCCATGCTCGCATGTTATAGCAGCTTGTTCACTTACAAATTTGGCACCCAAGCGTTATGTGTCCCAATATTTTTCAAAGGAGATAGTCATGACAACATGGAATGCAGAGATCTATGGGTTTGCTATATTTGGCACATTCACAAACAACCCTGGCGGTAACTACCTACGTGGTCCTGATAAAGAAAAATTGAGGCAGAAGCGTGGTCGTCGCAAGACACGGCGTATTAGAAATGATATGGACGAGTCTGAGACAGGAAGACTGGAGGACAGATGTACGAAGTGTGATGGGACCGGACATACCTACAAGAAGTGCCCCGGTAAGAAGACAACAGAGGGAGCAGCTGAAGCAGGCCCTTCCGGGAATCCACAAGATGGTCGTCGTCCTCGTACACGTCGTGGAGTACCAAGGATGGATGGAACAGTTCGTTGAAGCATTATTGTTCTTTACTCTAGGTTGATCCATGTTGTTGTATGTCAAGTAACGTCTTTAATGCGTTTCGTGTTGTGTCATGCGAACTAAGTTATTATGGACATTGTATTTCGTATTGTAATGTATTGTGAGACTTTGAGTTGTAATGCGACTAGATTTCTATAATGTGTATGTTATTTCCTGATTTTATAAGCAACGTGTATAGGTATGGCGACGGGGGGTGGAGCTGAGTTGGAGTTACTGGACTCCAATTTGGACCGTCGGCACCGATCCTACTTGAGTGCTGTTACTGCAGCCGAGCTGCCTGTTCTACGCCCGAGGGTACCTCTGGAGTTGTTGCGGTTAGACGATCGATGGATACCGAGGTATGCATCATTATGTGTTCAATTTTTTTGTTTATTTGTTTCAATTTTTTGTCGAAAACTAATCACTTTAACTTTTGCAGGTTACAGGCAGCTGGACTCCTACCACTTTGTAGGCTTCTTGAGGCCACCGGGCCTGACGAGCAGGCCGATCCTGCCAGACGGTTTTCGTACGACCGTTCTCTGCTAGCTGCACTAGTGGACCGCTGGAGGCCTGAGACTCACACCTTCCACTTTCCTTGTGGGGAGATGGCACCGACACTTCAGGATGTGTCGTTCTTGCTTGGAGTACGCACTGCTGGTCAGGCGGTCTCCTCTCCCGACGTGGCAGACACTTGGCGGCACGACCTTCTTGTCCGCTTCGAGGGTATCGTTCGTGCGCCAGGTGCTCCACCGTACCGGACTATTCCTGGTGACCAGCACCACGGGCCAACGAAGAAGTGGCTACTACAGTTTCAGGTAAAGTGATACATCATGTCATACATTTCATCTGCATGTTCAATTTTTGATACCTATAGGTAACATTTGTTTTTCTATCGTGACATGCAGGCGGACTACATTCACCCGGGTGCAGATGAGGCCACTGTGTCGAGGCACTTGGAGGCGTACCTCCTTTGGTTGTTTGGTTGGATCATGTTCACAAGTTCACACGGGAACTCTGTGGGCAAGCAGCTGATCCCCTTTGCCCGTGCGATTGCGGACGCACCGCTTGACGCTGTTCCCCAGTTCAGTTGGGCTTCTGCTATCTTGGCAGTGACGTACCGAGGCCTTTGTGACGCTTGCACAAAGACGGACCCGAACGCTATCCTCGGTGGTTGCCCATTGCTCCTCCAGATGTGGGCATACGAGCGATTCAGTATCGGACGTCCACACATGGATCTGTCGACTTACGGAGGAGTTTTCTACGGTGACAGCGAGGAAGACGGCCCAACCATGGGCTCCTTGTGGTGCCGACGTCGGGTTAGTTCTTCTCACTTCCCGTGATTTTGTACACTTTTATTTCATTGTGTATATCTAATTGATTTGTTTTATTTCTATGCAGCCTACTTGGGCAAACCTGCAGGTTCACAAGGCTTATCCTGAGTACGTCTGGGAGTTCGACAGGATTCGAGGAGACAAGGACGTACGCTGGACACCTTACAGCCCAGAGGACGTTGCTGCCCGAGCACCGGCTGGGTTGTCGACGTTCTGCACGATCGACAGCGAGTACTGGCTTACGCGGAAAGCCCTCGTCTTCGACATCTTCGTCGAGGAGTACTCACCTCACCGGGTGATGCGTCAGTTCGATCGTCACCAAGAGTTCCCGTTGACGGTTCCTCGTGTTGTTACGCCGTCAGTTCACTCGTAAGTTATTCAACTACATCTACTAAATCTATAAAATATTTGGTTTTTTCTGTCTAATTGCACTCTTTATGTAGTTACACGCGGAAGGGGCAGGCGGCAGGCACCAGTTGGTGGACACGTTTGGAGCCGTGGGTGGTACAGTGGGGCCAGGCGTTGGAGGACGTCATACAGGAGACGAGGCCGTTCACCTCCGAGGCCTACGAGGACTACCTACGTTGGTACATTCCTCGCACACGGACCAGGGTCACGCACACACCCACGGTGCGACAAAGCCACACCCCGACCCTGAGAGACACGTACCCGAGCCACAGGGACCAGGCCTCGTCGCTGGCGGTACGATCTTTACTAACTTATGTCTTTGCAATCATTTTCTGTTATATGTCAATACTCATTTTAAACTCGATGTCCTCTTAATAGATTGATCTAGCACAGCGGATCGCCGTGGAGTCCGGATCAGTTCTACAGCGCATGAGGCAGGGCATTCAGCTTACCGGACACGAGATCTCTCTTGCGATGAAGAGGATTTACGACTCCGCCACAGACATCGTCAAGCTCAACTCTTGCACTTCCTGTTGTCGGCATACCGATGCCGTGCCGCACCCCTCTCAGTCAGCACCCAGGGCGGAGCGACCTATGTTTCAGCATCCGACCTACACTCCTAGGACTGCAGCACCACCTCCTCCTCCTCCTCCGGTGTTCACAACAGGTCAAACCCTATACTATTTCGTTCAAATGATTATTGACATGTTTTCCTTACTGACATGTCTCATTTATTATGCGCAGGTCCAAGCTATAGTGGTTGGCGACCAACTGGCGATGTTGCTGGCTCGTCTTCGCAGGTGCCACGCATGGCTCCAGGTAAGGTCTACTACTAATTTCTCCTCATAGTATAAATTATTGTTAGCTTTTGCATAACAACTTTCTTCTTATAGGGTCTGAGATGGATGACTACGACTACGACGACGAGGAGGTCTCCGGACACTCCGAGCGTTATGGCCGACGATCTCCGACGCCTTTCGACCTGGACGCGTACATGGCTGAGGGGCAGCACGACACACTTCGTCCTTCGCAGTTGAGTGGCGCACCACCAATGACACAGCCTTCGCAGCAGTACGACGACACACCAGCGCCTGCTGGAGGTCGACCCACACGTCAGGTGGTTCCTCCTTCGCCGTTGACGTACTCAGCCGGTCACGTCAGAGCGGGTCGCAAGGCACCCAAGCCTGGCACTGTTAGGGGTGTGCCCCCTAAGCGTGGGAGGCACTAGCTATCTCTTGTATCATTTGTGTGTGACATGGCTTTTATTTTGTATGATATGTACTCATGTGCACATGGTTTTTATTTTGTACGATGTTTTATCAGTTTTCATGTTTCCTATTTTATTAAGTTATACCACAACAATCGAAAAAAAATTATGAAAAACAAAAACGAAATATGTTTTTTTTCATGTCTCCTCAATTAATGCTCTCGGTGCATGCATCACAGCCCCGTGAAACTCCCATCAAAGGTCCCCGCTTTGCAAAACAGCCAAAGAATCTCAGGAGCATCCAATGTCCCCATGCATGTATGTCTGCTCAATGTCACGCTTTTGATGCATGCATCCGAGTCCCATCAAAATAATTAAGCTACATTATAGCCGGAATCTCTAGTACGGCCTCCCACTCGTGCTTTCAATTTCAGGAACCACTCCTACAAAACCTTATCCTCTACTCACTCTTTCATTCACAGCAACCTCTCTTGCATCACAGCGGCATCCACTCTTCTTCCACGCTTCAACAACACCATCCATGGCAGGACCATCTAGTGGAGGCTTTCCATGGACACCACAATACATCGAGAGAGCACTGGACGCAATCTGGCGTGTCGTGCGTGAACACCGGGATGATCCTTTCAGGGAGAACAATCTCGCACAAGCTGTCTCGAGGTTAAATGCAACAATCCCTACGACCTCACACACTATGGCGCCGCAACATCTCACCACAAATGACCTTAGGGCCCTCTTAGAAGATCAAAGGCAGTTGTATCATAGGGTTTGCGAGCTGGCAAACCACCCGTCAGTGTTAGGTTTCTCTAGTACTACATTCAAGATAATGATGCTCCCCGATCAATATGCCTCCCACGTTCAGGTACACTCAATTTTTTTTATTTTTATATTATCGGTTTCTATTTCTTTTGCTCATTCGACTGCTTCTCTTTTGTTAGGCATTTCCGGAAGACAAAGAATTGATCGACAACCCTATCCCAAACTTCTTCTATCTATTTATGTTCTTCGGTGGAGGTTGCATGCCAGGTTCACATAGAAGGCGACATACCTCATCCAACCGTAGTGTTTCGGAGCCATCTAACACAGCAACATCCCGTCGAAGAAACACTGCAAGAAGACGCGCTCCGGCAACGCGCGTGCAACCAAACGCCAACGACGATGAAGACGACGATTTCATGCCCATGCAACCCTCAAGACCTCCGCCTCCACTCGAAGACCCTGACGACGAGGCATTTAGTGAATCTGTTTTGCGAGAACGACCCTCCAACAGCGACTTCTCAGCGCCACCTCGCCCACAGCCATCATCCAACCCCTACAGTATGGACATTAACTTCAGTAATATGTCTCGGCGGTGGGATCGAACATTTCCGTAAGATTAGGTGGCATAGTATACCATGTGTACAAGCTTTTATGTGTGTGACATAGCTTTTATTTTGTATGATATGTACTCATGTGCACATGGTTTTTATTTTGTACGATGTTTTATCAGTTTCCATGTTTCCTATTTTATTAAGTTGTGCCACAATAATCGAAAATTTTTTTATGAAAAACATAAACGAAATATGTTTTTTTTCTTCCTGTCGCCCTTTAGGTGGGCGACTTTTCTTTGTCACCCTTTTAGTGGGCGACTGGTTCCTGTCGCCCTCCAGGTGGGCGACTTTCCCCTTGTCGCCCACGCGTGGGGCGACTAGGCCCCACCAGACCGCGGCCTGGGGGATTTTAGTCCTTGTCGCCCGCGCATGGGGCGACTGGCCGAAATCGCCCGTCCTTCGGGCGACTGGTCGACTAGTTTCGCAATTTTCGAAAACATGCGGTTATTAATAAAAATATAATAAAAAATTCGATTAAAAATAAAAAAAAATCGCTGAGCATGGTCACGTGGACCTGGATTTTGGGCTCCACGAAATGTAAATTAGTATTCAGCCCAGCGACGCGCTGCGACCGAGAGCTCGCGAGCTTAACAGCAGGCTTGAGTTCGGCTCGTTTTCATGTGGGCCTGATTAAGCGACAAAACAACTGATTTGTGGGGTAGGTGAAAGAAATTGGATGGATTTAGCTACACATTTGACCAAATCCTGCTGGTTTGAGAGGCCTTTGTCCCTGGTTAGTGGTGTGGGTTTGATCCTTTTTTGCCATCTATTTCCACGTGGTTTTTTTACAAGCTGCGCCTTCCAAAAAAATTAAGAACAATCAAAGAATTGCACAAAATAATTTTCTCTTCATAGGAAAAAATTTCCTTGGCAATCCACTGTTCTCCACAAATACATTCCAACTAAATGCAGCAACATGGTATTTTTCTTTGTTTTCTAATTTGATTTCCTTAACTTTATATATTCCACTTTGATATTCACTTCAATTACAATGCAAGCTATGGCGACTTTATCGTGCGATTGACATTTTAATTTTCTACTATGTGTATATGCCCCTACTCATCCTGATTATGAGTCAGGCGACAATTGTGCAGATGATATGACTGATTTGCAAATTATTTACTATTTTCATGATGACTCTTTTATTAAAAAATATCCCGTAGCAACGCACGGGCAAAATGCTAGTTTTATGTAAAATATTGAATGTGTACATGAAAATTTCTTGTTTTGTTGTATTAATTATAATTATAAGAAACGTGATGGCTGAAACAGAAGCAAGAACAGAGTTACGCATGGCGCGTGTCCGTGGGCCGTGGGCTGAAACGACTCCGGTATCAGGCCGTGGGCTGTCCATGTTACATAGTGGGAGTAAAAAAAAAAAAAGCTAACCTAGAGAAGAAAACACGAGGCATCCATAACCCCGCACCGGCCATAACGACCACTGCAGCCAAACACGGGGGCGATCCCACTCGCCTGAGCGAGCGGACGACCCGCTCTCGTGCACACCGGGCGTCCGGCGCGGGCGGGTCACTACCAGGGTTTGCATTACCGACGGTTACCGAGCGGTAACCGCGGTTACCGGACTAACCGGTCCGGTCCGGTTAGTCCGGTCCGGTTAGTCCGGTTGCCCGGTTTTGAATTTTGAATTTTGAATTTTTTTGAAAATTTGAAAAAATTTGAAACAAAAAAATGTAAATAAACTAGAAGGAATTTGCATCACATTGGTGGAAGAAGATCACAAAAAATCATTGATTTGCAGGGGCAAAAAATTCGCGAAAGAATTATGGGCGAGAAGAAAAGAAAAAAAAATAAAACTTACCTTATCCCCTTATCCGTTGGCCACCGACGCCCCCTCGGTCCCCCACCCTCCACGAACGACCGTCTCGCTCGGTCCCCTCGGTCCCAGCCTCGATCCACCGCCACGCGCCGTCGAATCCGTCGCCGGAGCCGCTCGCCGGAGCAAAATCGACGGCGAACCGAACTCCAATCGAACCAACGCCGCGAAAATCGTCGGTTTCTCGCCGGTTTTCGACCGGTTCGCGGCGGTTACCGAGGGCCGGCGCGTCTTCGTCTTGGCTGGGGGGCATCGGTTCCCCTCGGCTACCGATGAAATCGGCCGGTTAGCCGAGGTTGGACCGCGGTAATCGGCGTCGACCGGCCGGTTTTCTTCCGCGCGAGGTGAGTCTCTCTGTCTTTTTTTTTTCCTGTTTTGCATTTGATTGATCTAGAGTTCTAGACTTGTAGTGCTGCAATTTAGTGATGCAATGGAGGGTTGCTATATAAAGGATTGTGAAATTAGTTTGTAGGCAATTTAAAGGCAATTTAGGGGATTGTGAATTTATCCTTGGTTCTTATATGTGCATTGCTTGTATGTAGAAGTAGAACATGTCAATGGTGTTAGTAAAAGTACATTGCACTTACGCTATCTATTTAACATGACACTTACACTATGTTGTATGTTAAATTTCGTCAAGAACTATGTATCGGACAATTTATGTTGGACTTTGTATGAATTGTGGTATGTTGTATGATGTTGATTGGTGCAATATTTTATGAATTCTATGTTGTCAATGTCTGGTTAACCATTATTAGAATATTTTAGCAAAGGTCATGCCAAAAATTCCAACTTTTTGAGCCTATTTTCGCAATTTCCAGTCAAACCGGTAAAACCGATCAAACCGGTCAGTTTTCACAGCAAACCGGTCGGTTACCGACGAAACCGCTCGGTAACCAAGTTTTTGAATTCAAATTTTGATTTTTGAATTCTTGGTCGATTTCCGAGCGGTTACCGTGGTAACCGGTAACCGGTGTAACCGGTGCGAGTCGGTTGGAACGGTAGCAACAGTAATGTAAACCTTGGTCACTACGTGGGTAGCGGCCCGACATTGTTGTTCCGACTTTCGCTGGTTCGGCTGCATGCGCGCTCCCGCCTGGACTGATTTTTTATTTGGGTTGCGGGCGCACGGTATTTTTTCTTTCTTTCGTCACGCTTTTTTCGCGGCCAAATTTTCTCCTTGGCTACAGGTGCGTGCATTTGTAACTGGATAAAAGTGAAAAATTAACTATTTTCTCAACGAAACCAAGAGATTATAATTATATACTGTACAACTTTTGAACCATGTATCTAAAACAAGACTGCAACTGTTCGCAACAATATCAAGGGAACAAATAAAAACGTACATGCTTGCGTTAGTCCCAAACATCGCTCCACACTTCTTGAAACAATATCGTTAGTGATTTGGAACAAGAATTGCGGTGAGATGGAACAAATTTTATGACATAAAATAAATCATTTACATATGCTTGAAACAAATTGTTTGACAAGCCCGGAACAAATAACCCATTCACATGGAACAAATTGTTTGGAAAGCTGAAACAAATAAGTCATATTAGTGGAACAAACTATTTTATGACATGAAATAAATGACGTACATGCTTGGAACAAACTGTTTGGGCAGCCCGAACAAATAACTCGTATACACGGAACAAACTATTTAAGGGCATGAAACAACTCATGTACATGCATGCTTGGAAAAAAATTGTTTGGAAAGCCGAAACAAATAAGTCGTATTAGGGAACAAACTATTTAGAGACGTGAAACAAATCATCTACATACGTGGAACAAATTGTTTGGTTAGCCAGAACAAATAACTCATATGCATGAAACAAAGTATTCAAGGGCACGAAACAAATCATCTACATGCTTGGAACATATTGTTTGGGAAACCATAACAAATAAGTTATATACACTACTATTTAGAAACATGAAACCAAATCATCTATGTGCTTCAAACAAAATAAGCTGTATTTGTGGAACAAACTATTTATAGACAAAACAATTCATCTACACTGTTAAAATAAAGTAAGTTGTGACATAATTATTTAAATACAAGGAACAAATCATTTTTGTAAGACCACGTGAGTGTATGCATGCAACAATTATTTATAAATTATCTAGAATATTATTTGTTAGAAAATGAAGGGAGAATGAGAAAACTAGAGAGAGAGCGAGAGAGAGAGAGAGAGAGAGAGAGAGAGAGAAAACACGAGGATGAGAAAATCCATATGTCTTTTTCAACAAAAAATTTTCTCGTGTGGAACACGGGGATTAACTATGTGGAACAAATCGATATGAATACAGGAACAAATAGTTCTCATGTGGAACATATGGGCCAACAAAGTGGAACAAATTCATATGCCTACTGGAACAAATATATTTCTCATGTGGAAGACACGGATTAACTATGTGAAAAAAATCGATATGAATACTAGAACAAATAGTTCTAATCTAGAACCTATGGACTAATTAGGACAACTAATTTTCTCATGTTGAAACAAATCCATATGCCTAATTTAGCAACTAATTTTCTAACGTGGAACAAAGAGTATCTTTTGCCTTAAAAACATAAGAAAAGAAAAAGAATCGTAAGGAGAAAAAACGGAAGCCAAAACAATACATCATCTCTACTACTTAAAAAGGCTGAAAGAGATCGTCCAATATTTTTTTCGTTGTTCGTCCTGCCAAGATTTTGAATCTGTGTTGAATTCAGTTTGGCTGAAATTCAAATGTCCGAGTTCTTTTCTGTTTGGTGTTATACAAAATGAGTCGCTTTAATTAACAAACCAGGGCGTTGCGCCAGCGGTGGTGCTGTCCGTTTCCTTTTGGGAGGCGCGAGTGCGAATCCTAATCAGTGCAACCTTTTTTTTTGCGGCTGCCAGAATTTCGTCCATATAATTATAGTTTTCATTGATCCCTATGCTCTGGTTGTTTTTCTTATGTATTGTAAGATGCATATGAAGTTCTAAGATTTCTTCTAATTATAGTTGCATCATGTGAGGTGTAAAATAGCCAAGGAGGCAGTACAGAGCAGACATCATACTGAAAATTATTCAAGCATTTCTGCCCTCCCTTATATGTTAAATATTACAAATGCTGAGCAACCAGGTAAGGTTTAAATTACTATTGTGGCATGTCATAGGTATTCACAATGCCCTATGTCACCGTTTAAAGCTTACCTATGAGATTTTCTGTTTGAGCAGTTTTGTAGGCGCAGTCACTGGTTCTGCCTTCCAGTCAACATGATGCTTCACAAACAGAGCGTGAAGTGCTTGTGGGTGAGTACCTCAAAAATAAAGTGCATCATGTTGTCTTAGGAACTGCAGCCATATGATTCTGTGACATGATCATGACAAGACCCTGTGAATACGCTCTCATTTTTTCTGTTCTCAAATTGTATCAGCTCAGATTTCCATGATATTGGATGAAGCTGGTGAGATGTGTGGCACAGGCTTCATAGATCAGACCTGTCTGGTAATTCCAGATGCCTTCCTATTCTGTCAAACCCATTGGTAAGAATTATAGATCCTAAAAAAGATGGTTTTTTAACATTGCTTGTAAAGGCATAGAATAATATTTGATTCTATCCATTTTTTATTTTTCCATTGAAGGTATTCGTGATAAATGGTAGCACGGTCAAAATTGTTGCCATTACAAAGTAACCGTATGCTTCAGTGCAAAATTCTCTTTTGGCCACTATATTATCTGCAATATTTAGAACTTTTGCAGGGTTGATCAATTGGGTCTGATGCTTTTGCAACCAAATTGGTTCCGATGCCCCTGTGATTTTCCTTGATTTACTTACAAACAAAGATGAAGAGCACTCACTTATTATTTCTCCTTTTGATATGATTTTTTAGCCCAAGGGTTAAGTACCATTATTTACCATGTGTCTAATTGTGTTCCATTATGCGTATGGAAGTTCGGCTAGAAGCCCTCATTTTGACTATTATATGAGAATAGGGTAAAAAACCATTTTGTTTCCTTGAACATGCAGAAGAAAAAACCACTTTTTTTGTGTTCTTATGATGATAAGTATGGTGTTAACTATGTGAATGAGATTTAGATTTTTTCGAAATATTTCATATTTATTGCATTTTGCTTGATACTGTATTCATTATTCGTACATCATACTGTGGGTCAGCTATGTTTTAAACTTTGTGCATCCCATTTAATAACAAATATATATAATGTATAGGGAAAATTGGATTCTTGACACCGAAAGATCTCGGTTTTAGAAATTTACCATCCAAAGATTTTTGTACACTTTAATACCATCGAAAGTTACTCCGTTTAGAAATCTACCACTATGTAACGTTTGCCGTGCGCTCACCGTCTTCTCCGTTCAAAACACTTCTATCTTCTTGCCCCACCCAGTCGCCGGCAAGCCTCTGCTCGCGCATCCTGGCCGGGCCGCCGGCGAGCCCCTGCCTGCGCGCGTCCTGGTTGGGCCGCCGCCATCAGCCTTCAACCTCGCCCCACCGCGCGCACGGCTGAGCTTGGCCCGCGCCGCCACGATCCCGATCCATGCTGCCGTCACGATCCCGTGCCATGCTCGATCTGGAGGATTTGTCGTGCAGGAGGAGGGGCGCAAGAACAGGACCGCTCCGCCTGGGGCTACGCGGTGGCGGCGCTCGCGCCCTCGCACGTTGGCTTGCCGTGCAGGCTGCCTCCATCCCCACCCTTGCCTCGTAGGCCGCCGCCCCTGCCCCCCTGCTCGCTGCAGCAATTCGAGAACCAGCAGTAGACAACAAGGCCCTCTCCTTTCGTGGCTGCTCCGGATTCCAGTGTCCACAATGAAATCGGAACCAGCAGCCAAATAGAGCCACCGCCACTGAAATGGATATACAATTCCACGGGGCAGTGTTGCTAATTCTCCAAATCGCACCAGCAAGTAGCAAAATTGATGCAGGAGTCAACAAATTAAGCTTCCCCGTGCCAAAATCGAAGCAGAAGGCAACAAATCAAGCATTCGGTCGCCGGCCCTGCTCGTCAACGAAGCCGTCGTCCCAGCTCGCCGCCCCTGCTCGACACGCAAGCCACCGTCTCAGATTGCCGCGCAGGTCATGCAACTCGCCAAGGCAGTCGCCCCTGCTCGCCACGCAGGCTGCCTCTTCAGCTCGCCGTACAGACCCTCGGGGACGAAAGACCAATGGGGGAGCAGTGAGCTGATGAATCAAACGGAGGCGTGAATGATGACTGAGAAATGTGACAGAGTGGTAAATTTCTTAACGGAGAGATCTTTCGTTGGTATTAAAGTGAACTCATGCAGTTCAGTGAGAAATTTCTAAAACCGAGATCTTTCAGTGTCAAGAACCCAATTTTCTCTAATGTATATTTGTTCTCCTGTAGTTTTGGCAATTCACTCATCATATATCGTCTTATGAAAATTTTAATTAGGCTCCTGTACCAACGCACGGGCAAATAAATAGTTCAATTAATATATAAAAAACAGTGACAGTATCCTGAGGCAAAATGGATAACAAATCCGTATGTGGACACAGTTACCGCCAGCGGCCACCTCATCCGCCTGTTGGTGCACACCTGCCAGCGGGAATCATCTCCCCAGGGTGTGCGAGGGGCGTCGCCCACTCGCGTATGCGAGTGCAATGTTTCCCAGACAAACACCGGCGAGCTAGCACGACATCACGATGCCATTAAATCGCCGTCCACTTTGTAGCCGCAGCCGATCGATGAAGCGGCCTGTCTATCGTCCCGATGGAAAAAAGAAAACTTCCCGTTCCTCCGGCCTGCCGCACCGTGACGCGCTGGCCAGCCTTCGCTAACCTGCTCGCTTCCATGATGTGGCGGCGGCGCGAGCTGGGGCATGGCATGGAGCGAGGCTACCCTATCGCGACTTCGTGCCGTGGCCTGATGTTTCCTTACCCTTTGTACCAACAAACTGCAGCGAAGGGGAAGTTTGTGAGAGGAGGATCCGGCGGACCATCGGTGATTTGCCGGCCGTCAGCTCCGTCCAGACGCCGGCCTGGCTGTTAGATCTCCTTGAACCAGGCACCGGCGTTTGTCTCGCGTGCTGCCTCCCGGACCTTGGATTTGCACGACCTGCGACGTTGCGCCCCATGTGTCCTGCCAGCGGTTCGATCCGTCCCGTGCGGCTAGGATCGGGGCAGTTGACTAGTCGTTGGTCAGAGCCAGCTAATCATATATACAGGCACGGGAGCTCTGTATGGCGGAGGCGCAGGGCACACGTACGGCAGCGTGGCGCGGCGGAGGTCAACGGCGGCAAGCCGGGCGCCGAGGACTCCTGCAAAATCTCCGTCACTCTGTTCTGTATCAGAGGGCGGCGCCGGAAGCTTCTCGACGAGGGAGGCCATTTCCAGGGTCTTGCCGTGGCCTGGCGTCGCCATGGTTGCCTGGGCACAGAGCGCGGCGGAACGGTCAGCTTCTCGGCGTCACAGCTTCTGGATCTCTGCCGGTGACGTACAGGGCTTCTCGGGGACGGGTTGGCTATTTGGCAACGACTGCATGACTAGCATGTTTCAGGTTCAGATACTCGCAAAAAGAAAAAGAAAAAAAATTCAGGTTCAGGTAGGTAGACGCGGGAATGTGGTGTGAGGCGGAAGGGCGGTGGGGATGGATCCAACAAGGCTCCAACCAGTGTGGCTCCAGACTCCAGCAAGGAAGGGAGAGGCGGTGATACGTAGTCCGGACGACGACGCGCTTGCCTTCCCGCCATGGACCTCGACCGCCTTGTTGCCGAGGCGTCCAGCGCGCTGCCTCCCTCCCTACACCCTACATGCTCCAAGCTCCGACTTGGCGTAAAGGATCTGAGGGCCTCCAAGGTCAAGGATGGGGATTTCACGCTCACCGAGTTTTTCCTGTCGTGTGTTCGTCGGAGCTGTTCTTGGGCCTTGGCTCCGTGCTTTTTTCTTTGGAAATTGGTTCGGTGCTTTTTTCTTTGGAAATTGATCTGTGATGGCATCACACTAGATCAGAATGTTCCAACCCGGTGACTTTGAATAAATAAAAATTTGAAATTTTTGTGTTCGAGATTCAATGTACTATACATTCTTTGTACAAAATCTAAGTCTGTTACAAAAAAAAATAAAAAATAATTAGTGTACATGAAGTGTATGTAAATCTTGTAATCTGCCATCAGAATGTTGCTCCATTTGACGCTTGACTATGGACTGCAGTCAGACTCCTAGCGTTACTATGAGCAGAGGCTTGTTCTCCAGTAGTGGCAGACGGCGGCTGATCCCGGCTTAACAGCGCCAGGTCCATCGTGTTCGTGGAGCTGCTTTCCCAGTCACTCATTGCCGTGCTGTACATGGAGTTACATGTACGCCAATCTTCAGGCGGCCACACGAATGCTGGCCTCTCAAGAGGCACATCCGGCGTCGGTACTAATTTGTTGATTATCTGCACAACCTCCACCATGCTCAGACGATTAGACGGGTTGGGATTGGTACATGCCAATCCAAGGAGCAGGAGACGTTCAACCTCATCAATCCAAATGGCTTCGTCCGGCTTGTCCCCTACAGTCAGCATGCTGTCTACAGCCTGGAGTAGCATCCCATGTCTGTGAAGCCGCCAAACCCAGTCTGTGATATGGGCGTCATCAGGTTGGACATCTGTATTCTTCTTGCCGGTAACAACCTCGAGGATAAGTACCCCAAATGCGTAAATGTCAGTCTGGCGTGTGGCCTTGCCACTCATTGCGTAATCTGGTCCTATGTAGCCAAAGGTGCCGGCAAGGCCGGTGACATAGCTCTTATTAGCAGCGACGGTGCTGGCAATGCCAAAGTCGCCAAGACGGGCACGGAACGTAGAGTCCAGCATGATGTTGCTGGTCTTGATGTCGCGGTGAAGCACCATTGGCTCATGCTCATGATGAACGTAGTGCAGGCCGGTAGCTATATCGCGCACAATGTTGTACCGGGTGCCCCAGTGCGACATTGTAGAATCCCTTGGGTCATGATTATTGTCACGGCCACCTCGTCGAAACAGATGTTGGTCCAAGCTACCATTTGTCATGTACTCGTAGACAAGCACGGGAACTCCCTTGTTGTAGGACCACCCTGAAATAATTTTCATTGCTCAATGTCAAATTTATATTGTTGACGGCCGTGAGAAGTGGGATTTGGTCAAATGAACGGCTCACAATCATTTGGAACTTCTCTTTTATATAATGCAGCAAATTCATAAGAACCGGAACTTGTTCCATTTTCTAAAAAGAAAGAGAAAGGAGCAAATTCATAAGAGGCAGTGCATGCAGTAGGTAGGTACGCTCACCGACTAGTGGAACGATGTTCCTGTGACGCAGACGGTTGATGATGCTAACCTCGGCGAGGAAGTCATCGTAGCGCTGATCCTCAACTTCCTGCGTGAACTTCTTGACTGCCACCTCCATTGCTTCCCCTGTCCTCGAAGCAGCAGCAGGAAGCGTGCATCGGTAGACGGCCCCAAATCCTCCTTTCCCGAGCTTCATCGTGTCGTGGAAGTTCTTGGTAGCCCTTTTTATGTCGCCAAACTCAATCTCGACCGGCACCCCAGGGAGGCCCCTCATGACCTTGGCGAGCTTAACCTGCTCCTTGCTCCATCTCCTGTACTTTGAGTTGAAATAGAAGTATAGCGCAGTAGTTGAGATGGCAATGGCAGCTACCGATCCAAGGACCGCGGATAATACGACAACCAAAGTATTCGGTCCTTTTGAATGGTCCCTGGGATCGGAAAATAATCCCAATTGTCAAGATTGAGTACTTAGCTTGCCCCATCGAGAGAGGGGAAAATTAAGAGAAGGCTCATGGATAGTACTACTTACACCGGGAGGTTCAAATCCACGGTGAGGTTCCAATCCCGAACGCCGACCATGACATCACCAACCTTGGCTGCGAAGAAGCCAACAGGTGCCGTCGCGGAGGTGCAGTTCCCCTCCACTCCATGCGGCATAGATATATTGAGCAGGTAGTTCGCTGGCTTTGGCTCTCCAGCTCTGGTGACATAGACGCACAAGCGTTGCACAGCGGCGCTGTAATCCACCCACACGGCGCGGCCGCCTGCGCCGGTGGGCGAGACGGTCACGTTAAGGCCAGCATCCGAAAGGCACGAGAAGCCCGTTGCCAGGCCGCTGACCTCGACGAAGGCGAGGCCGGCTGCCCTGGCGTTGGTCAGGTCGGGGCCCCTGGGTGCCATGCTGGCATTGGTCAGGTGTGCCATGCTGACGACAAAGGAGACCGGAGCGGCGCCGGCGACGAGGGTGAAGCTGGTGCTGAAGGACGCCTCGACGCCGGAGCGCCAGAAGTTGACGCCATTTAAGACAAACACGAATCCCTTGGAGGTTTTGGATCCGGCGTAGGTCTTGAAGTTGTCGTACGAAGAGAAGATTCTCTCGATGTCGAATCCGTATTTCGTTAACACTATGTAGTACTGGTTATCGGTGGAGGCGTTGAAGGCCGGGATGCTGCGGGTGATCACTTGGCCGGCGGCCACGGCACAGAAAATGCAGAGGAGCAGGGCAAGCCTGTGTGCTGCTGCACGGAGCTTATGAGCTGATGAGCGCGCCATGTTTTGGCATGCGGCGTGGGGCTGGGATTATACCTTGCTAGCTAGGAGTCGGGTTGTTTTTATAGACACGATTGAAGCTGGTGCTTAACTTGTAAGATTAGTCATGGTAAAATGTTTTCATCTGAATTCGTGCCTTAGACTGAGCACAGATAGTATTTTATTTAGGGTTAGGTGCTTATAGAGTAGGTAAGATTTTTCTTGGACGGTGGCTTCGTCCTCCAGATGATGCAACGTATGTAAGGAGTCAGTACTCGTCTAAAGACGCGTCGTGAAAAAGCTATGGTATCTTAAAACTATGGTGTATCTCTGTGGCTATGAAAATTTGATGTTTTCAAAAGCTATGACTTATGCCCGTACCGTTTTTTCAAAAAACAAAAAAAGCATTGAATTGGTTCATTGAGAGAGTCCTCTGCTATTACGTGTGCAGCATCAACAACAAAATCATCCTCGGACGATGAATCAATCAACTTATGAAGAACAAAACCATTGAATTCATCTTCGGAATCCATACTGTACGGAAGCGAGACAAACAAGAAACGATTACTCATTCACAAATACATGTAGTTGATTTTATTTATGTCAATGCAGTGATTCTCACGTTACCAGGAGGAGACAAACGGCTCCCGTGAAGCAATACGAGGAGAGGACAACCGATCCTCACGTTTACCAGGCAGCTCCTGCGAATTCACGTTTCTGGTGCCATGCTCTCGTCAAGCCGCAGGAAGAGAGAAGAACATCTAATTGGATCGGGGAGCTCGGCAAGGGCGTCAGGGAAAGGAATAAACGAACCAGAGAGAAAAAAGATCAGGGAGGATGAAGTCTCAAGCCCAGAGGAAAAAATAAAGTAGGGCTCACTGATGACGTGGTGAATTTGAAAGTAGAGTTGGAGTTGCTTTTGGAGAGGCTGTTGGTTTCCTTCACATTTTTTTAGATGGTTTCTATGTTAGAGGCTAGCTAATTAATCAGGAGAATTTAGAATTAGTTTTAGAGAGGCTTTTGGAGATGCTCTTACATTCAAAAGTTTCACCTGATGGCAATTCCTATCCATGAAACATTTGCATGAAATTTCATGGTTACTAGTACATGTATCCTTTGACCCGGTGTGATTGTGGACGACAAGGAGGATATCACCGCTCTACGACCACCGCCAGAAACAACGGACTTATCTCTTGACCCCTTCCTTTGTTTTCACGGCGATTTTGTCTGTGCGTGTGTTGCCATCGGTTGAGCAAGGACGAAAGTGAAGCAGCTGAGACAATAGCCACCACACGCGCAGGGGCATCGTCCGAGCCGCGGACCGTTCCTGTGACACCCAGGTGTCTCATTTCTTATTTTCTATTCTGCCAGAATAATAAATGGAGTTCAATGTACAAAAGGATTAAATAATTATATAAGAGAAATGATGAAAAATCTAAAAGAATGCAAATTTGGATGAAATTTACAAAAGAAGTTTCAATTTTGAGCTTCAAAAGAAGAAATTAAAAATTTATCAAAAAGTTTCTAGTAGAACAAAAATCTCCTAAAAATCCCAGAAACAGTTGCATTTGGGAACCCATTTAAATAAAGGAAGCAATCTTAAATTTTAAACAAATCATTTGAATTTTAAATTAAAGTTCCAGAAAATGTACCTTAATTCAAGATGAACAATATGAAGTGCAAATTGTTTAGAACTCACAGGAATAATTTGGAGATTATTTGACTTCTATTTGACCTTCTTTTGGATTTTACAAAAGGGAAAGAAAATTTAAACAGAAATTGGAAAGAGCCGTGGGACCCACCTGTCAACCAAACGAAGCTTGATCTTTCTTCCTCTTCTCTGCTCGGCCGACCAACGCAGCGCACGCGCGATTGCCACGCAGCTGCTTGCTTGCCTGCTTCACCTCGAGCTGTCTCCGGATAGGAACAGGCCGCCAGCTACTGGACTTCACGTTTCGCTCGACGTTCCACTCCTTTCGTCGTTCTCCTCGGTCGCAACCCACACCGCAAACCGCCATGGCCGCCGCGGACTGAGCTCGAGCTCGACGCCGTCCCCGACTGTCCCAGCTCCAGCTCTAGGGTGCAAAAGAACCGCCACACACTCCTCTTCCATTCCCCGCAACAAGTGCACGTCGAACTCAAGTCACCTGGCCGGAATCGGACTTCTTCTCGACGAGTCACCGGCAACCCTAGCTCACCTTTCGCCGGAGTTCTTCTAGCACGGTGAGCCCTGGGTCAATTACTTCTGCAGCACGTGTAACCTTCTCTGTGCGCACCTACTGAGGTGATATCGTCCTGGGTCTTGACTTCTGCAGCTCGTTGTGACGTCGCCGCCGTTCGCCGCCGTCGGCCATCGCCGCCTCCGCCCTCGCACGGTGCTAGCGCGTTCCGGTGAGCTTCATCGTCTTCTTTCTTGAGCAGCGTATAGACCATGAGTCACTGAACGTGTATCAGCTTGAAGTTCACGTCGCCGTCCACTGTTTGCCGTCGGCGAGCCGCGCCACGCCGTCGCCGCCGTGCGCGCCGCGCGCCTCCCCTGTTTCAGAAGGGAATGGCAGTTTCGTAAATAGTCAGAACTTGCTCAAAATTTAGTCAAACTTCAAAAATCTATATCTGGAGTTCTAGATATCCAAAAATTACAAACCAAATTTTGTTGTGTTCCTCTCACTGAGATCTATCCAGTGATGTCAGTGTTCAACATTGTTCATGAACAGTTTTTCCTGAATAATTGTTATAATTTAAACCCTAGATAAATCATAGTAATTAATCTAGACATGGTAAAAATACAACCTTAGGTTGGTTAGACTCCTTTTAATGTCCTCTGTTCAGTAGTACAGACTATACCCCTGGTTCTGTAAGAGAAATCTGTTATGAATTTTACAAGCTAGGCACTAAATAAATCATAGTAAATTAAATATAAACCAGAAAAATGTGAACCAAGACTTTATATTTTCCTTTTGATATGCCCTATCCATAGAAATGAACTATGATAATTGTTTTCTGTAAGTAACTTCAGATAATTTTCTCTTTGATAAACTTGTCATCTTTTCAATAATAAGTTAATTCGAATTTATAACAATGCTTCATGGGAGTCGATGAAGGAAATAACTCAAATTAATTTTGAATCAGCAAATCAGAACTATATGTATCACTTTGAAATGAAATCAAATTCAAATCATTCATGCATATCATATCGACTCTATTGTATGTTCATTTCCATTGGACATTTATTCATGTTTAGGTAACGAACAAGTCGAGGTCGAAGCGGATCTTCAACAGGATCAAAACCAGCAAGAATCTGAAGTTGAAGTCGCTAACTTGTCCGTGGAAAACCAAGGCAAGCCCCGGTTCATATAACCCTTTTGAAAACTTTACTTTTCTAGAGATCATAATGTAGCGAGTCTAGTGTGATTGTTGCACATAGGTTTATAGGAGTTGAATGGAAATCCATTTGCACGTCCCAAATGACCTATGATGATTACGTGTCTACACTAGTTCTCAATAGAAGATGCTATGCTTAAAGCTATGGGTAGTATCAAGTAGGATTTGATTACAACTAAAAGATGACCCCCCTCAAAGATAATGATGAGAATGTTTTTGAATGGTTGAGACCGGGCAGGATGGAATATGCATGTACAGGTTGTAGCAACACATGGAGGTGTTGGCTACTGTAGCCCTGCCTAGTCGATTAAGGACCGATTCGTGAATGGCCCCTTGAGCAAGTATTGAACAGTACCGAGTACATACTAGTGCTATGGGAGCTAGCAAACTTAGTAGCTTGTACGGTGGCATCGTTGTACGGTATCCTGTACAGAT